>JAUJYP020001264.1:0-61631 GCA_030674075.2 Linum usitatissimum
GCAAGTTCGATGGAAGCGGGGAGAAACGAGCTAGAAACAAAGCCCACATGTGGACTCATTCGGTGATGCAGTACCACGAAATAAGGACTCGCATACACTTTCGACCTGGTTCATTCTAGATTTAATTTTGTGGAATAAAGGTTCGAACCCAATCATTTTCGAGAGCTATCTCTTAAAAGGATCTGACGTCCCTAGCTTGGATCAATGAAGGTAAATTCATCCTTGGAGAATTGGTGATCCAATGAGTGGCACGGATCCTTTACCACGGTATCGAGTCCGACCTCGGTACCAGCATAAACATCACAGACGCATCCAAGAATCATGATTTCCAAGATCGAGAGTTCGGGCCAACTTGCCCACTATCTTTGGACCGAGTTGTGGAATGATGATTAGAGACATATATTTGAGTTTGGAACCCTTCGGAGCACAATTGGATGCGAAGGTGCGAAGTTGCTCCAAATTGGGTTAATTGGTTTCGATGGATCGCACCCAATCGCACTCCGACCTAAATGAGAAGACTTTACCCGCACAATCCCCGGATGTGGTACTTAATGGGGTATTTGAAGACCGGCAAGGTCGATGGAAGCGAGGAGAAACGAGCTTGGGAACAAAGCCCACATGTGGACTCGTTCGGTGATGCCGGTGCCACCAAAACAAGGACTCTCATACACTTTCGAGCTGGTTCATTCTAGATTTAATTTTGTGGAATAAAGGTTCCAACCCAAGCATTTTCGAGAGGCTATCTCTTAGAAGGATACAAGGACGTCCCTAGCTTGGATCAATGAAGGTAAATTCATCCTTGGAGAATTGGCGATCCAATGAGTGGCACGATCTTGCACCACGGTATCGAGTCCGACCTCGGTACCGGCATAAACATCACGGACGCATCCAAGAATCATGATTTCCAAGATCGAGAGTTCGGGCCAACTTTGCCCACACTATCTTTGGACCAGAGTTGTGGAATGATGATTAGAGACATATATTTGAGTTTGGAACCCTTCGGAGCACAATTGGATGCGAAGGTGCGAAGTTGCTCCAAATTGGGTTAATTGGTTTCGATGGATCGCACCCAATCGCACTCCGACCCAAATGAGAAGACTTTACCCGCACAATCCGGATGTGGTACTTAATGGGGTATTTGAAGACCGGCAAGGTCGATGGAAGAGGAGAAACGAGCTTGGGAACAAAGCCCACATGTGGACTCGTTCGGTGATGCGGTGCCACGAAAACAAGGACTCTCATACACTTTCGAGCCTGGTTCATTCTAGATTTAATTTTGTGGAATAAAGGTTCCAACCCAAGCATTTTCGAGAGGCTATCTCTTAGAAGGATACAAGGACGTCCCTAGCTTGGATCAATGAAGGTAAATTCATCCTTGGAGAATTGGCGATCCAATGAGTGGCACGGATCTGCACCACGGTATCGAGTCCGACCTCGGTACCGGCATAAACATCACGGACGCATCCAAGAATCATGATTTCCAAGATCGAGAGTTCGGGCCAACTTTGCCCACTATCTTTGGACCAGAGTTGTGGAATGATGATTAGAGACATATATTTGAGTTTGGAACCCTTCGGAGCACAATTGGATGCGAAGGTGCGAAGTTGCTCCAAATTGGGTTAATTGGTTTCGATGGATCGCACCCAATCGCACTCCGACCCAAATGAGAAGACTTTACCCGCACAATCCCCGGATGTGGTACTTAATGGGGTATTTGAAGACCGGCAAGGTCGATGGAAGCGGGAGAAACGAGCTTGGGAACAAAGCCCACATGTGGACTCGTTCGGTGATGCCGGTGCCACCAAACAAGGACTCTCATACACTTTCGAGCTGGTTCATTCTAGATTTAATTTTGTGGAATAAAGGTTCCAACCCAAGCATTTTCGAGAGGCTATCTCTTAGAAGGATACAAGGACGTCCCTAGCTTGGATCAATGAAGGTAAATTCATCCTTGGAGAATTGGCGATCCAATGAGTGGCACGGATCTTTGCACGGTATCGAGTCCGACCTCGGTACCGGCATAAACATCACGGACGCATCCAAGAATCATGATTTCCAAGATCGAGAGTTCGGGCCAACTTTGCCCACACTATCTTTGGACCAGAGTTGTGGAATGATGATTAGAGACATATATTTGAGTTTGGAACCCTTCGGAGCACAATTGGATGCGAAGGTGCGAAGTTGCTCCAAATTGGGTTAATTGGTTTCGATGGATCGCACCCAATCGCACTCCGACCCAAATGAGAAGACTTTACCCGCACAATCCCCGGATGTGGTACTTAATGGGGTATTTGAAGACCGGCAAGGTCGATGGAAGCGAGGGAGAAACGAGCTTGGGAACAAAGCCCACATGTGGACTCGTTCGGTGATGCGGTGCCACCAAAACAAGGACTCTCATACACTTTCGAGCCTGGTTCATTCTAGATTTAATTTTGTGGCATAAAGGTTCCAACCCAAGCATTTTCGAGAGGCTATCTCTTAGAAGGATACAAGGACGTCCCTAGCTTGGATCAATGAAGGTAAATTCATCCTTGGAGAATTGGCGATCCAATGAGTGGCACGGATCTTGCACCACGGTATCGAGTCCGACCTCGGTACCGGCATAAACATCACGGACGCATCCAAGAATCATGATTTCCAAGATCGAGAGTTCGGGCCAACTTTGCCCACACTATCTTTGGACCAGAGTTGTGGAATGATGATTAGAGACATATATTTGAGTTTGGAACCCTTCGGAGCACAATTGGATGCGAAGGTGCGAAGTTGCTCCAAATTGGGTTAATTGGTTTCGATGGATCGCACCCAATCGCACTCCGACCCAAATGAGAAGACTTTACCCGCACAATCCCCGGATGTGGTACTTAATGGGGTATTTGAAGACCGGCAAGGTCGATGGAAGCGAGGAGAAACGAGCTTGGGAACAAAGCCCACATGTGGACTCGTTCGGTGATGCGGTGCCACCAAAACAAGGACTCTCATACACTTTCGAGCCTGGTTCATTCTAGATTTAATTTTGTGGAATAAAGGTTCCAACCCAAGCATTTTCGAGAGGCTATCTCTTAGAAGGATACAAGGACGTCCCTAGCTTGGATCAATGAAGGTAAATTCATCCTTGGAGAATTGGCGATCCAATGAGTGGCACGGATCGCACCACGGTATCGAGTCCGACCTCGGTACCGGCATAAACATCACGGACGCATCCAAGAATCATGATTTCCAAGATCGAGAGTTCGGGCCAACTTTGCCCACACTATCTTTGGACCAGAGTTGTGGAATGATGATTAGAGACATATATTTGAGTTTGGAACCCTTCGGAGCACAATTGGATGCGAAGGTGCGAAGTTGCTCCAAATTGGGTTAATTGGTTTCGATGGATCGCACCCAATCGCACTCCGACCCAAATGAGAAGACTTTACCCGCACAATCCCCGGATGTGGTACTTAATGGGGTATTTGAAGACTGGCAAGGTCGATGGAAGCGGGAGAAACGAGCTTGGGAACAAAGCCCACATGTGGACTCGTTCGGTGATGCGGTGCCACCAAAACAAGGACTCTCATACACTTTCGAGCTGGTTCATTCTAGATTTAATTTTGTGGAATAAAGGTTCCAACCCAAGCATTTTCGAGAGGCTATCTCTTAGAAGGATACAAGGACGTCCCTAGCTTGGATCAATGAAGGTAAATTCATCCTTGGAGAATTGGCGATCCAATGAGTGGCACGGATCTTGCACCACGGTATCGAGTCCGACCTCGGTACCGGCATAAACATCACGGACGCATCCAAGAATCATGATTTCCAAGATCGAGAGTTCGGGCCAACTTTGCCCACACTATCTTTGGACCAGAGTTGTGGAATGATGATTAGAGACATATATTTGAGTTTGGAACCCTTCGGAGCACAATTGGATGCGAAGGTGCGAAGTTGCTCCAAATTGGGTTAATTGGTTTCGATGGATCGCACCCAATCGCACTCCGACCCAAATGAGAAGACTTTACCCGCACAATCCCCGGATGTGGTACTTAATGGGGTATTTGAAGACCGGCAAGGTCGATGGAAGCGAGGAGAAACGAGCTTGGGAACAAAGCCCACATGTGGACTCGTTCGGTGATGCCGGTGCCACCAAAACAAGGACTCTCATACACTTTCGAGCCTGGTTCATTCTAGATTTAATTTTGTGGAATAAAGGTTCCAACCCAAGCATTTTCGAGAGGCTATCTCTTAGAAGGATACAAGGACGTCCCTAGCTTGGATCAATGAAGGTAAATTCATCCTTGGAGAATTGGCGATCCAATGAGTGGCACGGATCTTGCACCACGGTATCGAGTCGACCTCGGTACCGGCATAAACATCACGGACGCATCCAAGAATCATGATTTCCAAGATCGAGAGTTCGGGCCAACTTTGCCCACACTATCTTTGGACCAGAGTTGTGGAATGATGATTAGAGACATATATTTGAGTTTGGAACCCTTCGGAGCACAATTGGATGCGAAGGTGCGAAGTTGCTCCAAATTGGGTTAATTGGTTTCGATGGATCGCACCCAATCGCACTCCGACCCAAATGAGAAGACTTTACCCGCACAATCCCCGGATGTGGTACTTAATGGGGTATTTGAAGACCGGCAAGGTCGATGGAAGCGAGGGAGAAACGAGCTTGGGAACAAAGCCCACATGTGGACTCGTTCGGTGATGCCGGTGCCACCAAACAAGGACTCTCATACACTTTCGAGCCGGTTCATTCTAGATTTAATTTTGTGGAATAAAGGTTCCAACCCAAGCATTTTCGAGAGGCTATCTCTTAGAAGGATACAAGGACGTCCCTAGCTTGGATCAATGAAGGTAAATTCATCCTTGGAGAATTGGCGATCCAATGAGTGGCACGGATCTTGCACCACGGTATCGAGTCGACCTCGGTACCGGCATAAACATCACGGACGCATCCAAGAATCATGATTTCCAAGATCGAGAGTTCGGGCCAACTTTGCCCACACTATCTTTGGACCAGAGTTGTGGAATGATGATTAGAGACATATATTTGAGTTTGGAACCCTTCGGAGCACAATTGGATGCGAAGGTGCGAAGTTGCTCCAAATTGGGTTAATTGGTTTCGATGGATCGCACCCAATCGCACTCCGACCCAAATGAGAAGACTTTACCCGCACAATCCCCGGATGTGGTACTTAATGGGGTATTTGAAGACCGGCAAGGTCGATGGAAGCGGGAGAAACGAGCTTGGGAACAAAGCCCACATGTGGACTCGTTCGGTGATGCGGTGACCAAAACAAGGACTCTCATACACTTTCGAGCTGGTTCATTCTAGATTTAATTTTGTGGAATAAAGGTTCCAACCCAAGCATTTTCGAGAGGCTATCTCTTAGAAGGATACAAGGACGTCCCTAGCTTGGATCAATGAAGGTAAATTCATCCTTGGAGAATTGGCGATCCAATGAGTGGCACGGATCTTGGGTATCGAGTCCGACCTCGGTACCGGCATAAACATCACGGACGCATCCAAGAATCATGATTTCCAAGATCGAGAGTTCGGGCCAACTTTGCCCACACTATCTTTGGACCAGAGTTGTGGAATGATGATTAGAGACATATATTTGAGTTTGGAACCCTTCGGAGCACAATTGGATGCGAAGGTGCGAAGTTGCTCCAAATTGGGTTAATTGGTTTCGATGGATCGCACCCAATCGCACTCCGACCCAAATGAGAAGACTTTACCCGCACAATCCCGGATGTGGTACTTAATGGGGTATTTGAAGACCGGCAAGGTCGATGGAAGCGAGGAGAAACGAGCTTGGGAACAAAGCCCACATGTGGACTCGTTCGGTGATGCGGTGCCACCAAAACAAGGACTCTCATACACTTTCGAGCTGGTTCATTCTAGATTTAATTTTGTGGAATAAAGGTTCCAACCCAAGCATTTTCGAGAGGCTATCTCTTAGAAGGATACAAGGACGTCCCTAGCTTGGATCAATGAAGGTAAATTCATCCTTGGAGAATTGGCGATCCAATGAGTGGCACGGATCTTGCACCACGGTATCGAGTCCGACCTCGGTACCGGCATAAACATCACGGACGCATCCAAGAATCATGATTTCCAAGATCGAGAGTTCGGGCCAACTTTGCCCACACTATCTTTGGACCAGAGTTGTGGAATGATGATTAGAGACATATATTTGAGTTTGGAACCCTTCGGAGCACAATTGGATGCGAAGGTGCGAAGTTGCTCCAAATTGGGTTAATTGGTTTCGATGGATCGCACCCAATCGCACTCCGACCCAAATGAGAAGACTTTACCCGCACAATCCCGGATGTGGTACTTAATGGGGTATTTGAAGACCGGCAAGGTCGATGGAAGCGAGGAGAAACGAGCTTGGGAACAAAGCCCACATGTGGACTCGTTCGGTGATGCGGTGCCACCAAAACAAGGACTCTCATACACTTTCGAGCTGGTTCATTCTAGATTTAATTTTGTGGAATAAAGGTTCCAACCCAAGCATTTTCGAGAGGCTATCTCTTAGAAGGATACAAGGACGTCCCTAGCTTGGATCAATGAAGGTAAATTCATCCTTGGAGAATTGGCGATCCAATGAGTGGCACGGATCTTGCACCACGGTATCGAGTCCGACCTCGGTACCGGCATAAACATCACGGACGCATCCAAGAATCATGATTTCCAAGATCGAGAGTTCGGGCCAACTTTGCCCACACTATCTTTGGACCAGAGTTGTGGAATGATGATTAGAGACATATATTTGAGTTTGGAACCCTTCGGAGCACAATTGGATGCGAAGGTGCGAAGTTGCTCCAAATTGGGTTAATTGGTTTCGATGGATCGCACCCAATCGCACCCCGACCCAAATGAGAAGACTTTACCCGCACAATCCCCAGATGTGGTACTTAATGGGGTATTTGAAGACCGGCAAGGTCGATGGAAGCGGGGAGAAACGAGCTTGGGAACAAAGCCCACATGTGGACTCGTTCGGTGATGCGGTGCCACCAAAACAAGGACTCTCATACACTTTCGAGCTGGTTCATTCTAGATTTAATTTTGTGGAATAAAGGTTCCAACCCAAGCATTTTCGAGAGGCTATCTCTTAGAAGGATACAAGGACGTCCCTAGCTTGGATCAATGAAGGTAAATTCATCCTTGGAGAATTGGCGATCCAATGAGTGGCACGGATCTTGCACCACGGTATCGAGTCCGACCTCGGTACCGGCATAAACATCACGGACGCATCCAAGAATCATGATTTCCAAGATCGAGAGTTCGGGCCAACTTTGCCCACACTATCTTTGGACCAGAGTTGTGGAATGATGATTAGAGACATATATTTGAGTTTGGAACCCTTCGGAGCACAATTGGATGCGAAGGTGCGAAGTTGCTCCAAATTGGGTTAATTGGTTTCGATGGATCGCACCCAATCGCACTCCGACCCAAATGAGAAGACTTTACCCGCACAATCCCCGGATGTGGTACTTAATGGGGTATTTGAAGACCGGCAAGGTCGATGGAAGCGAGGAGAAACGAGCTTGGGAACAAAGCCCACATGTGGACTCGTTCGGTGATGCCGGTGCCACCAAACAAGGACTCTCATACACTTTCGAGCTGGTTCATTCTAGATTTAATTTTGTGGAATAAAGGTTCCAACCCAAGCATTTTCGAGAGGCTATCTCTTAGAAGGATACAAGGACGTCCCTAGCTTGGATCAATGAAGGTAAATTCATCCTTGGAGAATTGGCGATCCAATGAGTGGCACGGATCTTGCACCACGGTATCGAGTCCGACCTCGGTACCGGCATAAACATCACGGACGCATCCAAGAATCATGATTTCCAAGATCGAGAGTTCGGGCCAACTTTGCCCACACTATCTTTGGACCAGAGTTGTGGAATGATGATTAGAGACATATATTTGAGTTTGGAACCCTTCGGAGCACAATTGGATGCGAAGGTGCGAAGTTGCTCCAAATTGGGTTAATTGGTTTCGATGGATCGCACCCAATCGCACTCCGACCCAAATGAGAAGACTTTACCCGCACAATCCCCGGATGTGGTACTTAATGGGGTATTTGAAGACCGGCAAGGTCGATGGAAGCGAGGAGAAACGAGCTTGGGAACAAAGCCCACATGTGGACTCGTTCGGTGATGCGGTGCCACCAAAACAAGGACTCTCATACACTTTCGAGCTGGTTCATTCTAGATTTAATTTTGTGGAATAAAGGTTCCAACCCAAGCATTTTCGAGAGGCTATCTCTTAGAAGGATACAAGGACGTCCCTAGCTTGGATCAATGAAGGTAAATTCATCCTTGGAGAATTGGCGATCCAATGAGTGGCACGGATCTTGCACCACGGTATCGAGTCCGACCTCGGTACCGGCATAAACATCACGGACGCATCCAAGAATCATGATTTCCAAGATCGAGAGTTCGGGCCAACTTTGCCCACACTATCTTTGGACAAGAGTTGTGGAATGATGATTAGAGACATATATTTGAGTTTGGAACCCTTCGGAGCACAATTGGATGCGAAGGTGCGAAGTTGCTCCAAATTGGGTTAATTGGTTTCGATGGATCGCACCCAATCGCACTCCGACCAAATGAGAAGACTTTACCCGCACAATCCCCGGATGTGGTACTTAATGGGGTATTTGACGACCGGCAAGGTCGATGGAAGCGAGGAGAAACGAGCTTGGGAACAAAGCCCACATGTGGACTCGTTCGGTGATGCGGTGCCACCAAAACAAGGACTCTCATACACTTTCGAGCCTGGTTCATTCTAGATTTAATTTTGTGGAATAAAGGTTCCAACCCAAGCATTTTCGAGAGGCTATCTCTTAGAAGGATACAAGGACGTCCCTAGCTTGGATCAATGAAGGTAAATTCATCCTTGGAGAATTGGCGATCCAATGAGTGGCACGGATCTTGCACCACGGTATCGAGTCCGACCTCGGTACCGGCATAAACATCACGGACGCATCCAAGAATCATGATTTCCAAGATCGAGAGTTCGGGCCAACTTTGCCCACACTATCTTTG
Organism: Linum usitatissimum; assembly: GCA_030674075.2. Lineage (NCBI taxonomy): Eukaryota > Viridiplantae > Streptophyta > Magnoliopsida > Malpighiales > Linaceae > Linum > Linum usitatissimum. The sequence goes on from JAUJYP020001264.1 coordinate 9,049, forward strand.
GACCAGAGTTGTGGAATGATGATTAGAGACATATATTTGAGTTTGGAACCCTTCGGAGCACAATTGGATGCGAAGGTGCGAAGTTGCTCCAAATTGGGTTAATTGGTTTCGATGGATCGCACCCAATCGCACTCCGACCCAAATGAGAAGACTTTACCCGCACAATCCCCGGATGTGGTACTTAATGGGGTATTTGAAGACCGGCAAGGTCGATGGAAGCGAGGAGAAACGAGCTTGGGAACAAAGCCCACATGTGGACTCGTTCGGTGATGCGGTGCCACCAAAACAAGGACTCTCATACACTTTCGAGCCTGGTTCATTCTAGATTTAATTTTGTGGAATAAAGGTTCCAACCCAAGCATTTTCGAGAGGCTATCTCTTAGAAGGATACAAGGACGTCCCTAGCTTGGATCAATGAAGGTAAATTCATCCTTGGAGAATTGGCGATCCAATGAGTGGCACGGATCTTGCACCACGGTATCGAGTCCGACCTCGGTACCGGCATAAACATCACGGACGCATCCAAGAATCATGATTTCCAAGATCGAGAGTTCGGGCCAACTTTGCCCACACTATCTTTGGACCAGAGTTGTGGAATGATGATTAGAGACATATATTTGAGTTTGGAACCCTTCGGAGCACAATTGGATGCGAAGGTGCGAAGTTGCTCCAAATTGGGTTAATTGGTTTCGATGGATCGCACCCAATCGCACCCCGACCAAATGAGAAGACTTTACCCGCACAATCCCCGGATGTGGTACTTAATGGGGTATTTGAAGACCGGCAAGGTCGATGGAAGCGAGGAGAAACGAGCTTGGGAACAAAGCCCACATGTGGACTCGTTCGGTGATGCGGTGCCACCAAAACAAGGACTCTCATACACTTTCGAGCCTGGTTCATTCTAGATTTAATTTTGTGGAATAAAGGTTCCAACCCAAGCATTTTCGAGAGGCTATCTCTTAGAAGGATACAAGGACGTCCCTAGCTTGGATCAATGAAGGTAAATTCATCCTTGGAGAATTGGCGATCCAATGAGTGGCACGGATCTTGCACCACGGTATCGAGTCCGACCTCGGTACCGGCATAAACATCACGGACGCATCCAAGAATCATGATTTCCAAGATCGAGAGTTCGGGCCAACTTTGCCCACACTATCTTTGGACCAGAGTTGTGGAATGATGATTAGAGACATATATTTGAGTTTGGAACCCTTCGGAGCACAATTGGATGCGAAGGTGCGAAGTTGCTCCAAATTGGGTTAATTGGTTTCGATGGATCGCACCCAATCGCACCCCGACCCAAATGAGAAGACTTTACCCGCACAATCCCCGGATGTGGTACTTAATGGGGTATTTGAAGACCGGCAAGGTCGATGGAAGCGAGGAGAAACGAGCTTGGGAACAAAGCCCACATGTGGACTCGTTCGGTGATGCCGGTGCCACCAAAACAAGGACTCTCATACACTTTCGAGCCTGGTTCATTCTAGATTTAATTTTGTGGAATAAAGGTTCCAACCCAAGCATTTTCGAGAGGCTATCTCTTAGAAGGATACAAGGACGTCCCTAGCTTGGATCAATGAAGGTAAATTCATCCTTGGAGAATTGGCGATCCAATGAGTGGCACGGATCTTGCACCACGGTATCGAGTCCGACCTCGGTACCGGCATAAACATCACGGACGCATCCAAGAATCATGATTTCCAAGATCGAGAGTTCGGGCCAACTTTGCCCACACTATCTTTGGACCAGAGTTGTGGAATGATGATTAGAGACATATATTTGAGTTTGGAACCCTTCGGAGCACAATTGGATGCGAAGGTGCGAAGTTGCTCCAAATTGGGTTAATTGGTTTCGATGGATCGCACCCAATCGCACCCCGACCCAAATGAGAAGACTTTACCCGCACAATCCCCGGATGTGGTACTTAATGGGGTATTTGAAGACCGGCAAGGTCGATGGAAGCAGGGAGAAACGAGCTTGGGAACAAAGCCCACATGTGGACTCGTTCGGTGATGCGGTGCCACCAAAACAAGGACTCTCATACACTTTCGAGCCTGGTTCATTCTAGATTTAATTTTGTGGAATAAAGGTTCCAACCCAAGCATTTTCGAGAGGCTATCTCTTAGAAGGATACAAGGACGTCCCTAGCTTGGATCAATGAAGGTAAATTCATCCTTGGAGAATTGGCGATCCAATGAGTGGCACGGATCTTGCACCACGGTATCGAGTCCGACCTCGGTACCGGCATAAACATCACGGACGCATCCAAGAATCATGATTTCCAAGATCGAGAGTTCGGGCCAACTTTGCCCACACTATCTTTGGACCAGAGTTGTGGAATGATGATTAGAGACATATATTTGAGTTTGGAACCCTTCGGAGCACAATTGGATGCGAAGGTGCGAAGTTGCTCCAAATTGGGTTAATTGGTTTCGATGGATCGCACCCAATCGCACTCCGACCCAAATGAGAAGACTTTACCCGCACAATCCCCGGATGTGGTACTTAATGGGGTATTTGAAGACCGGCAAGGTCGATGGAAGCGAGGAGAAACGAGCTTGGGAACAAAGCCCACATGTGGACTCGTTCGGTGATGCGGTGCCACCAAAACAAGGACTCTCATACACTTTCGAGCTGGTTCATTCTAGATTTAATTTTGTGGAATAAAGGTTCCAACCCAAGCATTTTCGAGAGGCTATCTCTTAGAAGGATACAAGGACGTCCCTAGCTTGGATCAATGAAGGTAAATTCATCCTTGGAGAATTGGCGATCCAATGAGTGGCACGGATCTTGCACCACGGTATCGAGTCCGACCTCGGTACCGGCATAAACATCACGGACGCATCCAAGAATCATGATTTCCAAGATCGAGAGTTCGGGCCAACTTTGCCCACACTATCTTTGGACCAGAGTTGTGGAATGATGATTAGAGACATATATTTGAGTTTGGAACCCTTCGGAGCACAATTGGATGCGAAGGTGCGAAGTTGCTCCAAATTGGGTTAATTGGTTTCGATGGATCGCACCCAATCGCACTCCGACCCAAATGAGAAGACTTTACCCGCACAATCCCCGGATGTGGTACTTAATGGGGTATTTGAAGACCGGCAAGGTCGATGGAAGCGGGAGAAACGAGCTTGGGAACAAAGCCCACATGTGGACTCGTTCGGTGATGCGGTGCCACCAAAACAAGGACTCTCATACACTTTCGAGCCTGGTTCATTCTAGATTTAATTTTGTGGAATAAAGGTTCCAACCCAAGCATTTTCGAGAGGCTATCTCTTAGAAGGATACAAGGACGTCCCTAGCTTGGATCAATGAAGGTAAATTCATCCTTGGAGAATTGGCGATCCAATGAGTGGCACGGATCTTGCACCACGGTATCGAGTCCGACCTCGGTACCGGCATAAACATCACGGACGCATCCAAGAATCATGATTTCCAAGATCGAGAGTTCGGGCCAACTTTGCCCACACTATCTTTGGACCAGAGTTGTGGAATGATGATTAGAGACATATATTTGAGTTTGGAACCCTTCGGAGCACAATTGGATGCGAAGGTGCGAAGTTGCTCCAAATTGGGTTAATTGGTTTCGATGGATCGCACCCAATCGCACCCCGACCCAAATGAGAAGACTTTACCCGCACAATCCCGGATGTGGTACTTAATGGGGTATTTGAAGACCGGCAAGGTCGATGGAAGCGAGGAGAAACGAGCTTGGGAACAAAGCCCACATGTGGACTCGTTCGGTGATGCCGGTGACACCAAAACAAGGACTCTCATACACTTTCGAGCCTGGTTCATTCTAGATTTAATTTTGTGGAATAAAGGTTCCAACCCAAGCATTTTCGAGAGGCTATCTCTTAGAAGGATACAAGGACGTCCCTAGCTTGGATCAATGAAGGTAAATTCATCCTTGGAGAATTGGCGATCCAATGAGTGGCACGGATCTTGCACCACGGTATCGAGTCCGACCTCGGTACCGGCATAAACATCACGGACGCATCCAAGAATCATGATTTCCAAGATCGAGAGTTCGGGCCAACTTTGCCCACACTATCTTTGGACCAGAGTTGTGGAATGATGATTAGAGACATATATTTGAGTTTGGAACCCTTCGGAGCACAATTGGATGCGAAGGTGCGAAGTTGCTCCAAATTGGGTTAATTGGTTTCGATGGATCGCACCCAATCGCACTCCGACCCAAATGAGAAGACTTTACCCGCACAATCCCCGGATGTGGTACTTAATGGGGTATTTGAAGACCGGCAAGGTCGATGGAAGCGAGGGAGAAACGAGCTTGGGAACAAAGCCCACATGTGGACTCGTTCGGTGATGCGGTGCCACCAAAACAAGGACTCTCATACACTTTCGAGCTGGTTCATTCTAGATTTAATTTTGTGGAATAAAGGTTCCAACCCAAGCATTTTCGAGAGGCTATCTCTTAGAAGGATACAAGGACGTCCCTAGCTTGGATCAATGAAGGTAAATTCATCCTTGGAGAATTGGCGATCCAATGAGTGGCACGGATCTTGCCCACGGTATCGAGTCCGACCTCGGTACCGGCATAAACATCACGGACGCATCCAAGAATCATGATTTCCAAGATCGAGAGTTCGGGCCAACTTTGCCCACACTATCTTTGGACCAGAGTTGTGGAATGATGATTAGAGACATATATTTGAGTTTGGAACCCTTCGGAGCACAATTGGATGCGAAGGTGCGAAGTTGCTCCAAATTGGGTTAATTGGTTTCGATGGATCGCACCCAATCGCACTCCGACCCAAATGAGAAGACTTTACCCGCACAATCCCCGGATGTGGTACTTAATGGGGTATTTGAAGACCGGCAAGGTCGATGGAAGCGAGGAGAAACGAGCTTGGGAACAAAGCCCACATGTGGACTCGTTCGGTGATGCCGGTGCCACCAAAACAAGGACTCTCATACACTTTCGAGCTGGTTCATTCTAGATTTAATTTTGTGGAATAAAGGTTCCAACCCAAGCATTTTCGAGAGGCTATCTCTTAGAAGGATACAAGGACGTCCCTAGCTTGGATCAATGAAGGTAAATTCATCCTTGGAGAATTGGCGATCCAATGAGTGGCACGGATCTTGCACCACGGTATCGAGTCGACCTCGGTACCGGCATAAACATCACGGACGCATCCAAGAATCATGATTTCCAAGATCGAGAGTTCGGGCCAACTTTGCCCACACTATCTTTGGACCGAGTTGTGGAATGATGATTAGAGACATATATTTGAGTTTGGAACCCTTCGGAGCACAATTGGATGCGAAGGTGCGAAGTTGCTCCAAATTGGGTTAATTGGTTTCGATGGATCGCACCCAATCGCACTCCGACCCAAATGAGAAGACTTTACCCGCACAATCCCCGGATGTGGTACTTAATGGGGTATTTGAAGACCGGCAAGGTCGATGGAAGCGAGGAGAAACGAGCTTGGGAACAAAGCCCACATGTGGACTCGTTCGGTGATGCGGTGCCACCAAAACAAGGACTCTCATACACTTTCGAGCTGGTTCATTCTAGATTTAATTTTGTGGAATAAAGGTTCCAACCCAAGCATTTTCGAGAGGCTATCTCTTAGAAGGATACAAGGACGTCCCTAGCTTGGATCAATGAAGGTAAATTCATCCTTGGAGAATTGGCGATCCAATGAGTGGCACGGATCTTGCACCACGGTATCGAGTCCGACCTCGGTACCGGCATAAACATCACGGACGCATCCAAGAATCATGATTTCCAAGATCGAGAGTTCGGGCCAACTTTGCCCACACTATCTTTGGACCAGAGTTGTGGAATGATGATTAGAGACATATATTTGAGTTTGGAACCCTTCGGAGCACAATTGGATGCGAAGGTGCGAAGTTGCTCCAAATTGGGTTAATTGGTTTCGATGGATCGCACCCAATCGCACTCCGACCCAAATGAGAAGACTTTACCCGCACAATCCCCGGATGTGGTACTTAATGGGGTATTTGAAGACCGGCAAGGTCGATGGAAGCGAGGAGAAACGAGCTTGGGAACAAAGCCCACATGTGGACTCGTTCGGTGATGCGGTGCCACCAAAACAAGGACTCTCATACACTTTCGAGCTGGTTCATTCTAGATTTAATTTTGTGGAATAAAGGTTCCAACCCAAGCATTTTCGAGAGGCTATCTCTTAGAAGGATACAAGGACGTCCCTAGCTTGGATCAATGAAGGTAAATTCATCCTTGGAGAATTGGCGATCCAATGAGTGGCACGGATCTTGCACCACGGTATCGAGTCCGACCTCGGTACCGGCATAAACATCACGGACGCATCCAAGAATCATGATTTCCAAGATCGAGAGTTCGGGCCAACTTTGCCCACACTATCTTTGGACCAGAGTTGTGGAATGATGATTAGAGACATATATTTGAGTTTGGAACCCTTCGGAGCACAATTGGATGCGAAGGTGCGAAGTTGCTCCAAATTGGGTTAATTGGTTTCGATGGATCGCACCCAATCGCACCCCGACCCAAATGAGAAGACTTTACCCGCACAATCCCCGGATGTGGTACTTAATGGGGTATTTGAAGACCGGCAAGGTCGATGGAAGCGAGGAGAAACGAGCTTGGGAACAAAGCCCACATGTGGACTCGTTCGGTGATGCGGTGCCACCAAAACAAGGACTCTCATACACTTTCGAGCTGGTTCATTCTAGATTTAATTTTGTGGAATAAAGGTTCCAACCCAAGCATTTTCGAGAGGCTATCTCTTAGAAGGATACAAGGACGTCCCTAGCTTGGATCAATGAAGGTAAATTCATCCTTGGAGAATTGGCGATCCAATGAGTGGCACGGATCTTGCACCACGGTATCGAGTCCGACCTCGGTACCGGCATAAACATCACGGACGCATCCAAGAATCATGATTTCCAAGATCGAGAGTTCGGGCCAACTTTGCCCACACTATCTTTGGACCAGAGTTGTGGAATGATGATTAGAGACATATATTTGAGTTTGGAACCCTTCGGAGCACAATTGGATGCGAAGGTGCGAAGTTGCTCCAAATTGGGTTAATTGGTTTCGATGGATCGCACCCAATCGCACTCCGACCCAAATGAGAAGACTTTACCCGCACAATCCCCGGATGTGGTACTTAATGGGGTATTTGAAGACCGGCAAGGTCGATGGAAGCGAGGAGAAACGAGCTTGGGAACAAAGCCCACATGTGGACTCGTTCGGTGATGCGGTGCCACCAAAACAAGGACTCTCATACACTTTCGAGCCTGGTTCATTCTAGATTTAATTTTGTGGAATAAAGGTTCCAACCCAAGCATTTTCGAGAGGCTATCTCTTAGAAGGATACAAGGACGTCCCTAGCTTGGATCAATGAAGGTAAATTCATCCTTGGAGAATTGGCGATCCAATGAGTGGCACGGATCTTCACCACGGTATCGAGTCCGACCTCGGTACCGGCATAAACATCACGGACGCATCCAAGAATCATGATTTCCAAGATCGAGAGTTCGGGCCAACTTTGCCCACACTATCTTTGGACCAGAGTTGTGGAATGATGATTAGAGACATATATTTGAGTTTGGAACCCTTCGGAGCACAATTGGATGCGAAGGTGCGAAGTTGCTCCAAATTGGGTTAATTGGTTTCGATGGATCGCACCCAATCGCACTCCGACCCAAATGAGAAGACTTTACCCGCACAATCCCCGGATGTGGTACTTAATGGGGTATTTGAAGACCGGCAAGGTCGATGGAAGCGAGGAGAAACGAGCTTGGGAACAAAGCCCACATGTGGACTCGTTCGGTGATGCGGTGCCACCAAAACAAGGACTCTCATACACTTTCGAGCCTGGTTCATTCTAGATTTAATTTTGTGGAATAAAGGTTCCAACCCAAGCATTTTCGAGAGGCTATCTCTTAGAAGGATACAAGGACGTCCCTAGCTTGGATCAATGAAGGTAAATTCATCCTTGGAGAATTGGCGATCCAATGAGTGGCACGGATCTTGCACCACGGTATCGAGTCCGACCTCGGTACCGGCATAAACATCACGGACGCATCCAAGAATCATGATTTCCAAGATCGAGAGTTCGGGCCAACTTTGCCCACACTATCTTTGGACCAGAGTTGTGGAATGATGATTAGAGACATATATTTGAGTTTGGAACCCTTCGGAGCACAATTGGATGCGAAGGTGCGAAGTTGCTCCAAATTGGGTTAATTGGTTTCGATGGATCGCACCCAATCGCACCGACCCAAATGAGAAGACTTTACCCGCACAATCCCCGATGTGGTACTTAATGGGGTATTTGAAGACCGGCAAGGTCGATGGAAGCGAGGAGAAACGAGCTTGGGAACAAAGCCCACATGTGGACTCGTTCGGTGATGCGGTGCCACCAAAACAAGGACTCTCATACACTTTCGAGCTGGTTCATTCTAGATTTAATTTTGTGGAATAAAGGTTCCAACCCAAGCATTTTCGAGAGGCTATCTCTTAGAAGGATACAAGGACGTCCCTAGCTTGGATCAATGAAGGTAAATTCATCCTTGGAGAATTGGCGATCCAATGAGTGGCACGGATCTTGCACCACGGTATCGAGTCCGACCTCGGTACCGGCATAAACATCACGGACGCATCCAAGAATCATGATTTCCAAGATCGAGAGTTCGGGCCAACTTTGCCCACACTATCTTTGGACCAGAGTTGTGGAATGATGATTAGAGACATATATTTGAGTTTGGAACCCTTCGGAGCACAATTGGATGCGAAGGTGCGAAGTTGCTCCAAATTGGGTTAATTGGTTTCGATGGATCGCACCCAATCGCACTCCGACCCAAATGAGAAGACTTTACCCGCACAATCCCCGGATGTGGTACTTAATGGGGTATTTGAAGACCGGCAAGGTCGATGGAAGCGAGGAGAAACGAGCTTGGGAACAAAGCCCACATGTGGACTCGTTCGGTGATGCCGGTGACACCAAAACAAGGACTCTCATACACTTTCGAGCCTGGTTCATTCTAGATTTAATTTTGTGGAATAAAGGTTCCAACCCAAGCATTTTCGAGAGGCTATCTCTTAGAAGGATACAAGGACGTCCCTAGCTTGGATCAATGAAGGTAAATTCATCCTTGGAGAATTGGCGATCCAATGAGTGGCACGGATCTTGCACCACGGTATCGAGTCCGACCTCGGTACCGGCATAAACATCACGGACGCATCCAAGAATCATGATTTCCAAGATCGAGAGTTCGGGCCAACTTTGCCCACACTATCTTTGGACCAGAGTTGTGGAATGATGATTAGAGACATATATTTGAGTTTGGAACCCTTCGGAGCACAATTGGATGCGAAGGTGCGAAGTTGCTCCAAATTGGGTTAATTGGTTTCGATGGATCGCACCCAATCGCACTCCGACCCAAATGAGAAGACTTTACCCGCACAATCCCCGGATGTGGTACTTAATGGGGTATTTGAAGACCGGCAAGGTCGATGGAAGCGAGGAGAAACGAGCTTGGGAACAAAGCCCACATGTGGACTCGTTCGGTGATGCGGTGCCACCAAAACAAGGACTCTCATACACTTTCGAGCCTGGTTCATTCTAGATTTAATTTTGTGGAATAAAGGTTCCAACCCAAGCATTTTCGAGAGGCTATCTCTTAGAAGGATACAAGGACGTCCCTAGCTTGGATCAATGAAGGTAAATTCATCCTTGGAGAATTGGCGATCCAATGAGTGGCACGGATCTTGCACCACGGTATCGAGTCCGACCTCGGTACCGGCATAAACATCACGGACGCATCCAAGAATCATGATTTCCAAGATCGAGAGTTCGGGCCAACTTTGCCCACACTATCTTTGGACCAGAGTTGTGGAATGATGATTAGAGACATATATTTGAGTTTGGAACCCTTCGGAGCACAATTGGATGCGAAGGTGCGAAGTTGCTCCAAATTGGGTTAATTGGTTTCGATGGATCGCACCCAATCGCACTCCGACCCAAATGAGAAGACTTTACCCGCACAATCCCCGGATGTGGTACTTAATGGGGTATTTGAAGACCGGCAAGGTCGATGGAAGCGAGGAGAAACGAGCTTGGGAACAAAGCCCACATGTGGACTCGTTCGGTGATGCGGTGCCACCAAAACAAGGACTCTCATACACTTTCGAGCCTGGTTCATTCTAGATTTAATTTTGTGGAATAAAGGTTCCAACCCAAGCATTTTCGAGAGGCTATCTCTTAGAAGGATACAAGGACGTCCCTAGCTTGGATCAATGAAGGTAAATTCATCCTTGGAGAATTGGCGATCCAATGAGTGGCACGGATCTTGCACCACGGTATCGAGTCCGACCTCGGTACCGGCATAAACATCACGGACGCATCCAAGAATCATGATTTCCAAGATCGAGAGTTCGGGCCAACTTTGCCCACACTATCTTTGGACCAGAGTTGTGGAATGATGATTAGAGACATATATTTGAGTTTGGAACCCTTCGGAGCACAATTGGATGCGAAGGTGCGAAGTTGCTCCAAATTGGGTTAATTGGTTTCGATGGATCGCACCCAATCGCACTCCGACCCAAATGAGAAGACTTTACCCGCACAATCCCCGGATGTGGTACTTAATGGGGTATTTGAAGACCGGCAAGGTCGATGGAAGCGAGGAGAAACGAGCTTGGGAACAAAGCCCACATGTGGACTCGTTCGGTGATGCGGTGCCACCAAAACAAGGACTCTCATACACTTTCGAGCCTGGTTCATTCTAGATTTAATTTTGTGGAATAAAGGTTCCAACCCAAGCATTTTCGAGAGGCTATCTCTTAGAAGGATACAAGGACGTCCCTAGCTTGGATCAATGAAGGTAAATTCATCCTTGGAGAATTGGCGATCCAATGAGTGGCACGGATCTTGCACCACGGTATCGAGTCCGACCTCGGTACCGGCATAAACATCACGGACGCATCCAAGAATCATGATTTCCAAGATCGAGAGTTCGGGCCAACTTTGCCCACACTATCTTTGGACCGAGTTGTGGAATGATGATTAGAGACATATATTTGAGTTTGGAACCCTTCGGAGCACAATTGGATGCGAAGGTGCGAAGTTGCTCCAAATTGGGTTAATTGGTTTCGATGGATCGCACCCAATCGCACTCCGACCCAAATGAGAAGACTTTACCCGCACAATCCCGGATGTGGTACTTAATGGGGTATTTGAAGACCGGCAAGGTCGATGGAAGCGAGGAGAAACGAGCTTGGGAACAAAGCCCACATGTGGACTCGTTCGGTGATGCGGTGCCACCAAAACAAGGACTCTCATACACTTTCGAGCCTGGTTCATTCTAGATTTAATTTTGTGGAATAAAGGTTCCAACCCAAGCATTTTCGAGAGGCTATCTCTTAGAAGGATACAAGGACGTCCCTAGCTTGGATCAATGAAGGTAAATTCATCCTTGGAGAATTGGCGATCCAATGAGTGGCACGGATCTTGCACCACGGTATCGAGTCCGACCTCGGTACCGGCATAAACATCACGGACGCATCCAAGAATCATGATTTCCAAGATCGAGAGTTCGGGCCAACTTTGCCCACACTATCTTTGGACCAGAGTTGTGGAATGATGATTAGAGACATATATTTGAGTTTGGAACCCTTCGGAGCACAATTGGATGCGAAGGTGCGAAGTTGCTCCAAATTGGGTTAATTGGTTTCGATGGATCGCACCCAATCGCACTCCGACCCAAATGAGAAGACTTTACCCGCACAATCCCGGATGTGGTACTTAATGGGGTATTTGAAGACCGGCAAGGTCGATGGAAGCGAGGAGAAACGAGCTTGGGAACAAAGCCCACATGTGGACTCGTTCGGTGATGCGGTGCCACCAAAACAAGGACTCTCATACACTTTCGAGCCTGGTTCATTCTAGATTTAATTTTGTGGAATAAAGGTTCCAACCCAAGCATTTTCGAGAGGCTATCTCTTAGAAGGATACAAGGACGTCCCTAGCTTGGATCAATGAAGGTAAATTCATCCTTGGAGAATTGGCGATCCAATGAGTGGCACGGATCTTGCACCACGGTATCGAGTCCGACCTCGGTACCGGCATAAACATCACGGACGCATCCAAGAATCATGATTTCCAAGATCGAGAGTTCGGGCCAACTTTGCCCACACTATCTTTGGACCAGAGTTGTGGAATGATGATTAGAGACATATATTTGAGTTTGGAACCCTTCGGAGCACAATTGGATGCGAAGGTGCGAAGTTGCTCCAAATTGGGTTAATTGGTTTCGATGGATCGCACCCAATCGCACTCCGACCCAAATGAGAAGACTTTACCCGCACAATCCCCGGATGTGGTACTTAATGGGGTATTTGAAGACCGGCAAGGTCGATGGAAGCGAGGAGAAACGAGCTTGGGAACAAAGCCCACATGTGGACTCGTTCGGTGATGCGGTGCCACCAAAACAAGGACTCTCATACACTTTCGAGCCTGGTTCATTCTAGATTTAATTTTGTGGAATAAAGGTTCCAACCCAAGCATTTTCGAGAGGCTATCTCTTAGAAGGATACAAGGACGTCCCTAGCTTGGATCAATGAAGGTAAATTCATCCTTGGAGAATTGGCGATCCAATGAGTGGCACGGATCTTGCACCACGGTATCGAGTCCGACCTCGGTACCGGCATAAACATCACGGACGCATCCAAGAATCATGATTTCCAAGATCGAGAGTTCGGGCCAACTTTGCCCACACTATCTTTGGACCAGAGTTGTGGAATGATGATTAGAGACATATATTTGAGTTTGGAACCCTTCGGAGCACAATTGGATGCGAAGGTGCGAAGTTGCTCCAAATTGGGTTAATTGGTTTCGATGGATCGCACCCAATCGCACTCCGACCCAAATGAGAAGACTTTACCCGCACAATCCCCGGATGTGGTACTTAATGGGGTATTTGAAGACCGGCAAGGTCGATGGAAGCGAGGGAGAAACGAGCTTGGGAACAAAGCCCACATGTGGACTCGTTCGGTGATGCGGTGCCACCAAAACAAGGACTCTCATACACTTTCGAGCCTGGTTCATTCTAGATTTAATTTTGTGGAATAAAGGTTCCAACCCAAGCATTTTCGAGAGGCTATCTCTTAGAAGGATACAAGGACGTCCCTAGCTTGGATCAATGAAGGTAAATTCATCCTTGGAGAATTGGCGATCCAATGAGTGGCACGGATCTTGCACCACGGTATCGAGTCCGACCTCGGTACCGGCATAAACATCACGGACGCATCCAAGAATCATGATTTCCAAGATCGAGAGTTCGGGCCAACTTTGCCCACACTATCTTTGGACCAGAGTTGTGGAATGATGATTAGAGACATATATTTGAGTTTGGAACCCTTCGGAGCACAATTGGATGCGAAGGTGCGAAGTTGCTCCAAATTGGGTTAATTGGTTTCGATGGATCGCACCCAATCGCACTCCGACCCAAATGAGAAGACTTTACCCGCACAATCCCGGATGTGGTACTTAATGGGGTATTTGAAGACCGGCAAGGTCGATGGAAGCGAGGAGAAACGAGCTTGGGAACAAAGCCCACATGTGGACTCGTTCGGTGATGCGGTGCCACCAAAACAAGGACTCTCATACACTTTCGAGCCTGGTTCATTCTAGATTTAATTTTGTGGAATAAAGGTTCCAACCCAAGCATTTTCGAGAGGCTATCTCTTAGAAGGATACAAGGACGTCCCTAGCTTGGATCAATGAAGGTAAATTCATCCTTGGAGAATTGGCGATCCAATGAGTGGCACGGATCTTGCACCACGGTATCGAGTCCGACCTCGGTACCGGCATAAACATCACGGACGCATCCAAGAATCATGATTTCCAAGATCGAGAGTTCGGGCCAACTTTGCCCACACTATCTTTGGACCAGAGTTGTGGAATGATGATTAGAGACATATATTTGAGTTTGGAACCCTTCGGAGCACAATTGGATGCGAAGGTGCGAAGTTGCTCCAAATTGGGTTAATTGGTTTCGATGGATCGCACCCAATCGCACTCCGACCCAAATGAGAAGACTTTACCCGCACAATCCCCGGATGTGGTACTTAATGGGGTATTTGAAGACCGGCAAGGTCGATGGAAGCGAGGAGAAACGAGCTTGGGAACAAAGCCCACATGTGGACTCGTTCGGTGATGCGGTGCCACCAAAACAAGGACTCTCATACACTTTCGAGCCTGGTTCATTCTAGATTTAATTTTGTGGAATAAAGGTTCCAACCCAAGCATTTTCGAGAGGCTATCTCTTAGAAGGATACAAGGACGTCCCTAGCTTGGATCAATGAAGGTAAATTCATCCTTGGAGAATTGGCGATCCAATGAGTGGCACGGATCTTGCACCACGGTATCGAGTCCGACCTCGGTACCGGCATAAACATCACGGACGCATCCAAGAATCATGATTTCCAAGATCGAGAGTTCGGGCCAACTTTGCCCACACTATCTTTGGACCAGAGTTGTGGAATGATGATTAGAGACATATATTTGAGTTTGGAACCCTTCGGAGCACAATTGGATGCGAAGGTGCGAAGTTGCTCCAAATTGGGTTAATTGGTTTCGATGGATCGCACCCAATCGCACTCCGACCCAAATGAGAAGACTTTACCCGCACAATCCCGGATGTGGTACTTAATGGGGTATTTGAAGACCGGCAAGGTCGATGGAAGCGGGGAGAAACGAGCTTGGGAACAAAGCCCACATGTGGACTCGTTCGGTGATGCGGTGCCACCAAAACAAGGACTCTCATACACTTTCGAGCCTGGTTCATTCTAGATTTAATTTTGTGGAATAAAGGTTCCAACCCAAGCATTTTCGAGAGGCTATCTCTTAGAAGGATACAAGGACGTCCCTAGCTTGGATCAATGAAGGTAAATTCATCCTTGGAGAATTGGCGATCCAATGAGTGGCACGGATCTTTGCACCACGGTATCGAGTCCGACCTCGGTACCGGCATAAACATCACGGACGCATCCAAGAATCATGATTTCCAAGATCGAGAGTTCGGGCCAACTTTGCCCACACTATCTTTGGACCAGAGTTGTGGAATGATGATTAGAGACATATATTTGAGTTTGGAACCCTTCGGAGCACAATTGGATGCGAAGGTGCGAAGTTGCTCCAAATTGGGTTAATTGGTTTCGATGGATCGCACCCAATCGCACTCCGACCCAAATGAGAAGACTTTACCCGCACAATCCCCGGATGTGGTACTTAATGGGGTATTTGAAGACCGGCAAGGTCGATGGAAGCGAGGAGAAACGAGCTTGGGAACAAAGCCCACATGTGGACTCGTTCGGTGATGCGGTGCCACCAAAACAAGGACTCTCATACACTTTCGAGCCTGGTTCATTCTAGATTTAATTTTGTGGAATAAAGGTTCCAACCCAAGCATTTTCGAGAGGCTATCTCTTAGAAGGATACAAGGACGTCCCTAGCTTGGATCAATGAAGGTAAATTCATCCTTGGAGAATTGGCGATCCAATGAGTGGCACGGATCTTGCCACGGTATCGAGTCCGACCTCGGTACCGGCATAAACATCACGGACGCATCCAAGAATCATGATTTCCAAGATCGAGAGTTCGGGCCAACTTTGCCCACACTATCTTTGGACCAGAGTTGTGGAATGATGATTAGAGACATATATTTGAGTTTGGAACCCTTCGGAGCACAATTGGATGCGAAGGTGCGAAGTTGCTCCAAATTGGGTTAATTGGTTTCGATGGATCGCACCCAATCGCACTCCGACCCAAATGAGAAGACTTTACCCGCACAATCCCCGGATGTGGTACTTAATGGGGTATTTGAAGACCGGCAAGGTCGATGGAAGCGAGGAGAAACGAGCTTGGGAACAAAGCCCACATGTGGACTCGTTCGGTGATGCGGTGCCACCAAAACAAGGACTCTCATACACTTTCGAGCCTGGTTCATTCTAGATTTAATTTTGTGGAATAAAGGTTCCAACCCAAGCATTTTCGAGAGGCTATCTCTTAGAAGGATACAAGGACGTCCCTAGCTTGGATCAATGAAGGTAAATTCATCCTTGGAGAATTGGCGATCCAATGAGTGGCACGGATCTTGCACCACGGTATCGAGTCCGACCTCGGTACCGGCATAAACATCACGGACGCATCCAAGAATCATGATTTCCAAGATCGAGAGTTCGGGCCAACTTTGCCCACACTATCTTTGGACCAGAGTTGTGGAATGATGATTAGAGACATATATTTGAGTTTGGAACCCTTCGGAGCACAATTGGATGCGAAGGTGCGAAGTTGCTCCAAATTGGGTTAATTGGTTTCGATGGATCGCACCCAATCGCACTCCGACCCAAATGAGAAGACTTTACCCGCACAATCCCGGATGTGGTACTTAATGGGGTATTTGAAGACCGGCAAGGTCGATGGAAGCGAGGAGAAACGAGCTTGGGAACAAAGCCCACATGTGGACTCGTTCGGTGATGCGGTGCCACCAAAACAAGGACTCTCATACACTTTCGAGCCTGGTTCATTCTAGATTTAATTTTGTGGAATAAAGGTTCCAACCCAAGCATTTTCGAGAGGCTATCTCTTAGAAGGATACAAGGACGTCCCTAGCTTGGATCAATGAAGGTAAATTCATCCTTGGAGAATTGGCGATCCAATGAGTGGCACGGATCTTGCACCACGGTATCGAGTCCGACCTCGGTACCGGCATAAACATCACGGACGCATCCAAGAATCATGATTTCCAAGATCGAGAGTTCGGGCCAACTTTGCCCACACTATCTTTGGACCAGAGTTGTGGAATGATGATTAGAGACATATATTTGAGTTTGGAACCCTTCGGAGCACAATTGGATGCGAAGGTGCGAAGTTGCTCCAAATTGGGTTAATTGGTTTCGATGGATCGCACCCAATCGCACTCCGACCCAAATGAGAAGACTTTACCCGCACAATCCCCGGATGTGGTACTTAATGGGGTATTTGAAGACCGGCAAGGTCGATGGAAGCGAGGAGAAACGAGCTTGGGAACAAAGCCCACATGTGGACTCGTTCGGTGATGCGGTGCCACCAAAACAAGGACTCTCATACACTTTCGAGCCTGGTTCATTCTAGATTTAATTTTGTGGAATAAAGGTTCCAACCCAAGCATTTTCGAGAGGCTATCTCTTAGAAGGATACAAGGACGTCCCTAGCTTGGATCAATGAAGGTAAATTCATCCTTGGAGAATTGGCGATCCAATGAGTGGCACGGATCTTGCACCACGGTATCGAGTCCGACCTCGGTACCGGCATAAACATCACGGACGCATCCAAGAATCATGATTTCCAAGATCGAGAGTTCGGGCCAACTTTGCCCACACTATCTTTGGACCAGAGTTGTGGAATGATGATTAGAGACATATATTTGAGTTTGGAACCCTTCGGAGCACAATTGGATGCGAAGGTGCGAAGTTGCTCCAAATTGGGTTAATTGGTTTCGATGGATCGCACCCAATCGCACTCCGACCCAAATGAGAAGACTTTACCCGCACAATCCCGGATGTGGTACTTAATGGGGTATTTGAAGACCGGCAAGGTCGATGGAAGCGGGAGAAACGAGCTTGGGAACAAAGCCCACATGTGGACTCGTTCGGTGATGCGGTGCCACCAAAACAAGGACTCTCATACACTTTCGAGCCTGGTTCATTCTAGATTTAATTTTGTGGAATAAAGGTTCCAACCCAAGCATTTTCGAGAGGCTATCTCTTAGAAGGATACAAGGACGTCCCTAGCTTGGATCAATGAAGGTAAATTCATCCTTGGAGAATTGGCGATCCAATGAGTGGCACGGATCTTGCACCACGGTATCGAGTCCGACCTCGGTACCGGCATAAACATCACGGACGCATCCAAGAATCATGATTTCCAAGATCGAGAGTTCGGGCCAACTTTGCCCACACTATCTTTGGACCAGAGTTGTGGAATGATGATTAGAGACATATATTTGAGTTTGGAACCCTTCGGAGCACAATTGGATGCGAAGGTGCGAAGTTGCTCCAAATTGGGTTAATTGGTTTCGATGGATCGCACCCAATCGCACTCCGACCCAAATGAGAAGACTTTACCCGCACAATCCCCGGATGTGGTACTTAATGGGGTATTTGAAGACCGGCAAGGTCGATGGAAGCGAGGAGAAACGAGCTTGGGAACAAAGCCCACATGTGGACTCGTTCGGTGATGCGGTGCCACCAAAACAAGGACTCTCATACACTTTCGAGCCTGGTTCATTCTAGATTTAATTTTGTGGAATAAAGGTTCCAACCCAAGCATTTTCGAGAGGCTATCTCTTAGAAGGATACAAGGACGTCCCTAGCTTGGATCAATGAAGGTAAATTCATCCTTGGAGAATTGGCGATCCAATGAGTGGCACGGATCTTGCACCACGGTATCGAGTCCGACCTCGGTACCGGCATAAACATCACGGACGCATCCAAGAATCATGATTTCCAAGATCGAGAGTTCGGGCCAACTTTGCCCACACTATCTTTGGACCAGAGTTGTGGAATGATGATTAGAGACATATATTTGAGTTTGGAACCCTTCGGAGCACAATTGGATGCGAAGGTGCGAAGTTGCTCCAAATTGGGTTAATTGGTTTCGATGGATCGCACCCAATCGCACTCCGACCCAAATGAGAAGACTTTACCCGCACAATCCCCGGATGTGGTACTTAATGGGGTATTTGAAGACCGGCAAGGTCGATGGAAGCGGGGAGAAACGAGCTTGGGAACAAAGCCCACATGTGGACTCGTTCGGTGATGCGGTGCCACCAAAACAAGGACTCTCATACACTTTCGAGCCTGGTTCATTCTAGATTTAATTTTGTGGAATAAAGGTTCCAACCCAAGCATTTTCGAGAGGCTATCTCTTAGAAGGATACAAGGACGTCCCTAGCTTGGATCAATGAAGGTAAATTCATCCTTGGAGAATTGGCGATCCAATGAGTGGCACGGATCTTGCACGGTATCGAGTCCGACCTCGGTACCGGCATAAACATCACGGACGCATCCAAGAATCATGATTTCCAAGATCGAGAGTTCGGGCCAACTTTGCACACACTATCTTTGGACCAGAGTTGTGGAATGATGATTAGAGACATATATTTGAGTTTGGAACCCTTCGGAGCACAATTGGATGCGAAGGTGCGAAGTTGCTCCAAATTGGGTTAATTGGTTTCGATGGATCGCACCCAATCGCACTCGACCCAAATGAGAAGACTTTACCCGCACAATCCCCGGATGTGGTACTTAATGGGGTATTTGAAGACCGGCAAGGTCGATGGAAGCGGGGAGAAACGAGCTTGGGAACAAAGCCCACATGTGGACTCGTTCGGTGATGCGGTGCCACCAAAACAAGGACTCTCATACACTTTCGAGCCGGTTCATTCTAGATTTAATTTTGTGGAATAAAGGTTCCAACCCAAGCATTTTCGAGAGGCTATCTCTTAGAAGGATACAAGGACGTCCCTAGCTTGGATCAATGAAGGTAAATTCATCCTTGGAGAATTGGCGATCCAATGAGTGGCACGGATCTTGCACCACGGTATCGAGTCCGACCTCGGTACCGGCATAAACATCACGGACGCATCCAAGAATCATGATTTCCAAGATCGAGAGTTCGGGCCAACTTTGCCCACACTATCTTTGGACCAGAGTTGTGGAATGATGATTAGAGACATATATTTGAGTTTGGAACCCTTCGGAGCACAATTGGATGCGAAGGTGCGAAGTTGCTCCAAATTGGGTTAATTGGTTTCGATGGATCGCACCCAATCGCACTCCGACCCAAATGAGAAGACTTTACCCGCACAATCCCCGGATGTGGTACTTAATGGGGTATTTGAAGACCGGCAAGGTCGATGGAAGCGAGGAGAAACGAGCTTGGGAACAAAGCCCACATGTGGACTCGTTCGGTGATGCGGTGCCACCAAAACAAGGACTCTCATACACTTTCGAGCCTGGTTCATTCTAGATTTAATTTTGTGGAATAAAGGTTCCAACCCAAGCATTTTCGAGAGGCTATCTCTTAGAAGGATACAAGGACGTCCCTAGCTTGGATCAATGAAGGTAAATTCATCCTTGGAGAATTGGCGATCCAATGAGTGGCACGGATCTTGCACCACGGTATCGAGTCCGACCTCGGTACCGGCATAAACATCACGGACGCATCCAAGAATCATGATTTCCAAGATCGAGAGTTCGGGCCAACTTTGCCCACACTATCTTTGGACCAGTTGTGGAATGATGATTAGAGACATATATTTGAGTTTGGAACCCTTCGGAGCACAATTGGATGCGAAGGTGCGAAGTTGCTCCAAATTGGGTTAATTGGTTTCGATGGATCGCACCCAATCGCACTCCGACCCAAATGAGAAGACTTTACCCGCACAATCCCCGGATGTGGTACTTAATAGGGTATTTGAAGACCGGCAAGGTCGATGGAAGCGAGGAGAAACGAGCTTGGGAACAAAGCCCACATGTGGACTCGTTCGGTGATGCGGTGCCACCAAAACAAGGACTCTCATACACTTTCGAGCCTGGTTCATTCTAGATTTAATTTTGTGGAATAAAGGTTCCAACCCAAGCATTTTCGAGAGGCTATCTCTTAGAAGGATACAAGGACGTCCCTAGCTTGGATCAATGAAGGTAAATTCATCCTTGGAGAATTGGCGATCCAATGAGTGGCACGGATCTTGCACCACGGTATCGAGTCCGACCTCGGTACCGGCATAAACATCACGGACGCATCCAAGAATCATGATTTCCAAGATCGAGAGTTCGGGCCAACTTTGCCCACACTATCTTTGGACCGAGTTGTGGAATGATGATTATAGACATATATTTGAGTTTGGAACCCTTCGGAGCACAATCGGATGAGAAGGTGCGAAGTTGCTCCAAATTGGGTTAATTGGTTTCGATGGATCGCACCCAATCGCACTCCGAGCCAAATGAGAAGACTTTACCCGCACAATCCCGGATGTGGTACTTAATGGGGTATTTGAAGACCGGCAAGGTCGATGGAAGCGAGGAGAAACGAGCTTGGGAACAAAGCCCACATGTGGACTCGTTCGGTGATGCGGTGCCACCAAAACAAGGACTCTCATACACTTTCGAGCCGGTTCATTCTAGATTTAATTTTGTGGAATAAAGGTTCCAACCCAAGCATTTTCGAGAGGCTATCTCTTAGAAGGATACAAGGACGTCCCTAGCTTGGATCAATGAAGGTAAATTCATCCTTGGAGAATTGGCGATCCAATGAGTGGCACGGATCTTGCACCACGGTATCGAGTCCGACCTCGGTACCGGCATAAACATCACGGACGCATCCAAGAATCATGATTTCCAAGATCGAGAGTTCGGGCCAACTTTGCCCACACTATCTTTGGACCAGAGTTGTGGAATGATGATTAGAGACATATATTTGAGTTTGGAACCCTTCGGAGCACAATTGGATGCGAAGGTGCGAAGTTGCTCCAAATTGGGTTAATTGGTTTCGATGGATCGCACCCAATCGCACTCCGACCCAAATGAGAAGACTTTACCCGCACAATCCCGGATGTGGTACTTAATGGGGTATTTGAAGACCGGCAAGGTCGATGGAAGCGAGGAGAAACGAGCTTGGGAACAAAGCCCACATGTGGACTCGTTCGGTGATGCGGTGCCACCAAAACAAGGACTCTCATACACTTTCGAGCCTGGTTCATTCTAGATTTAATTTTGTGGAATAAAGGTTCCAACCCAAGCATTTTCGAGAGGCTATCTCTTAGAAGGATACAAGGACGTCCCTAGCTTGGATCAATGAAGGTAAATTCATCCTTGGAGAATTGGCGATCCAATGAGTGGCACGGATCTTGCACCACGGTATCGAGTCCGACCTCGGTACCGGCATAAACATCACGGACGCATCCAAGAATCATGATTTCCAAGATCGAGAGTTCGGGCCAACTTTGCCCACACTATCTTTGGACCAGAGTTGTGGAATGATGATTAGAGACATATATTTGAGTTTGGAACCCTTCGGAGCACAATTGGATGCGAAGGTGCGAAGTTGCTCCAAATTGGGTTAATTGGTTTCGATGGATCGCACCCAATCGCACTCCGACCCAAATGAGAAGACTTTACCCGCACAATCCCCGGATGTGGTACTTAATGGGGTATTTGAAGACCGGCAAGGTCGATGGAAGCGAGGAGAAACGAGCTTGGGAACAAAGCCCACATGTGGACTCGTTCGGTGATGCGGTGCCACCAAAACAAGGACTCTCATACACTTTCGAGCCTGGTTCATTCTAGATTTAATTTTGTGGAATAAAGGTTCCAACCCAAGCATTTTCGAGAGGCTATCTCTTAGAAGGATACAAGGACGTCCCTAGCTTGGATCAATGAAGGTAAATTCATCCTTGGAGAATTGGCGATCCAATGAGTGGCACGGATCTTGCACCACGGTATCGAGTCCGACCTCGGTACCGGCATAAACATCACGGACGCATCCAAGAATCATGATTTCCAAGATCGAGAGTTCGGGCCAACTTTGCCCACACTATCTTTGGACCAGAGTTGTGGAATGATGATTAGAGACATATATTTGAGTTTGGAACCCTTCGGAGCACAATTGGATGCGAAGGTGCGAAGTTGCTCCAAATTGGGTTAATTGGTTTCGATGGATCGCACCCAATCGCACTCCGACCCAAATGAGAAGACTTTACCCGCACAATCCCGGATGTGGTACTTAATGGGGTATTTGAAGACCGGCAAGGTCGATGGAAGCGAGGAGAAACGAGCTTGGGAACAAAGCCCACATGTGGACTCGTTCGGTGATGCGGTGCCACCAAAACAAGGACTCTCATACACTTTCGAGCCTGGTTCATTCTAGATTTAATTTTGTGGAATAAAGGTTCCAACCCAAGCATTTTCGAGAGGCTATCTCTTAGAAGGATACAAGGACGTCCCTAGCTTGGATCAATGAAGGTAAATTCATCCTTGGAGAATTGGCGATCCAATGAGTGGCACGGATCTTGCACCACGGTATCGAGTCCGACCTCGGTACCGGCATAAACATCACGGACGCATCCAAGAATCATGATTTCCAAGATCGAGAGTTCGGGCCAACTTTGCCCACACTATCTTTGGACCAGAGTTGTGGAATGATGATTAGAGACATATATTTGAGTTTGGAACCCTTCGGAGCACAATTGGATGCGAAGGTGCGAAGTTGCTCCAAATTGGGTTAATTGGTTTCGATGGATCGCACCCAATCGCACTCCGACCCAAATGAGAAGACTTTACCCGCACAATCCCGGATGTGGTACTTAATGGGGTATTTGAAGACCGGCAAGGTCGATGGAAGCGAGGAGAAACGAGCTTGGGAACAAAGCCCACATGTGGACTCGTTCGGTGATGCGGTGCCACCAAAACAAGGACTCTCATACACTTTCGAGCCTGGTTCATTCTAGATTTAATTTTGTGGAATAAAGGTTCCAACCCAAGCATTTTCGAGAGGCTATCTCTTAGAAGGATACAAGGACGTCCCTAGCTTGGATCAATGAAGGTAAATTCATCCTTGGAGAATTGGCGATCCAATGAGTGGCACGGATCTTGCACCACGGTATCGAGTCCGACCTCGGTACCGGCATAAACATCACGGACGCATCCAAGAATCATGATTTCCAAGATCGAGAGTTCGGGCCAACTTTGCCCACACTATCTTTGGACCAGAGTTGTGGAATGATGATTAGAGACATATATTTGAGTTTGGAACCCTTCGGAGCACAATTGGATGCGAAGGTGCGAAGTTGCTCCAAATTGGGTTAATTGGTTTCGATGGATCGCACCCAATCGCACTCCGACCCAAATGAGAAGACTTTACCCGCACAATCCCGGATGTGGTACTTAATGGGGTATTTGAAGACCGGCAAGGTCGATGGAAGCGAGGAGAAACGAGCTTGGGAACAAAGCCCACATGTGGACTCGTTCGGTGATGCGGTGCCACCAAAACAAGGACTCTCATACACTTTCGAGCCTGGTTCATTCTAGATTTAATTTTGTGGAATAAAGGTTCCAACCCAAGCATTTTCGAGAGGCTATCTCTTAGAAGGATACAAGGACGTCCCTAGCTTGGATCAATGAAGGTAAATTCATCCTTGGAGAATTGGCGATCCAATGAGTGGCACGGATCTTGCACCACGGTATCGAGTCCGACCTCGGTACCGGCATAAACATCACGGACGCATCCAAGAATCATGATTTCCAAGATCGAGAGTTCGATCCAACTTTGCACACACTATCTTTGGACCAGAGTTGTGGAATGATGATTAGAGACATATATTTGAGTTTGGAACCCTTCGGAGCACAATTGGATGCGAAGGTGCGAAGTTGCTCCAAATTGGGTTAATTGGTTTCGATGGATCGCACCCAATCGCACTCCGACCCAAATGAGAAGACTTTACCCGCACAATCCCGGATGTGGTACTTAATGGGGTATTTGAAGACCGGCAAGGTCGATGGAAGCGAGGAGAAACGAGCTTGGGAACAAAGCCCACATGTGGACTCGTTCGGTGATGCGGTGCCACCAAAACAAGGACTCTCATACACTTTCGAGCCTGGTTCATTCTAGATTTAATTTTGTGGAATAAAGGTTCCAACCCAAGCATTTTCGAGAGGCTATCTCTTAGAAGGATACAAGGACGTCCCTAGCTTGGATCAATGAAGGTAAATTCATCCTTGGAGAATTGGCGATCCAATGAGTGGCACGGATCGCACCACGGTATCGAGTCCGACCTCGGTACCGGCATAAACATCACGGACGCATCCAAGAATCATGATTTCCAAGATCGAGAGTTCGGGCCAACTTTGCCCACACTATCTTTGGACCAGAGTTGTGGAATGATGATTAGAGACATATATTTGAGTTTGGAACCCTTCGGAGCACAATTGGATGCGAAGGTGCGAAGTTGCTCCAAATTGGGTTAATTGGTTTCGATGGATCGCACCCAATCGCACTCCGACCCAAATGAGAAGACTTTACCCGCACAATCCCGGATGTGGTACTTAATGGGGTATTTGAAGACCGGCAAGGTCGATGGAAGCGAGGAGAAACGAGCTTGGGAACAAAGCCCACATGTGGACTCGTTCGGTGATGCGGTGCCACCAAAACAAGGACTCTCATACACTTTCGAGCCTGGTTCATTCTAGATTTAATTTTGTGGAATAAAGGTTCCAACCCAAGCATTTTCGAGAGGCTATCTCTTAGAAGGATACAAGGACGTCCCTAGCTTGGATCAATGAAGGTAAATTCATCCTTGGAGAATTGGCGATCCAATGAGTGGCACGGATCTGCACCACGGTATCGAGTCCGACCTCGGTACCGGCATAAACATCACGGACGCATCCAAGAATCATGATTTCCAAGATCGAGAGTTCGGGCCAACTTTGCCCACACTATCTTTGGACCAGAGTTGTGGAATGATGATTAGAGACATATATTTGAGTTTGGAACCCTTCGGAGCACAATTGGATGCGAAGGTGCGAAGTTGCTCCAAATTGGGTTAATTGGTTTCGATGGATCGCACCCAATCGCACTCCGACCCAAATGAGAAGACTTTACCCGCACAATCCCCGGATGTGGTACTTAATGGGGTATTTGAAGACCGGCAAGGTCGATGGAAGCGAGGAGAAACGAGCTTGGGAACAAAGCCCACATGTGGACTCGTTCGGTGATGCGGTGCCACCAAAACAAGGACTCTCATACACTTTCGAGCCTGGTTCATTCTAGATTTAATTTTGTGGAATAAAGGTTCCAACCCAAGCATTTTCGAGAGGCTATCTCTTAGAAGGATACAAGGACGTCCCTAGCTTGGATCAATGAAGGTAAATTCATCCTTGGAGAATTGGCGATCCAATGAGTGGCACGGATGCACCACGGTATCGAGTCCGACCTCGGTACCGGCATAAACATCACGGACGCATCCAAGAATCATGATTTCCAAGATCGAGAGTTCGGGCCAACTTTGCCCACTATCTTTGGACCAGAGTTGTGGAATGATGATTAGAGACATATATTTGAGTTTGGAACCCTTCGGAGCACAATTGGATGCGAAGGTGCGAAGTTGCTCCAAATTGGGTTAATTGGTTTCGATGGATCGCACCCAATCGCACTCCGACCCAAATGAGAAGACTTTACCCGCACAATCCCGGATGTGGTACTTAATGGGGTATTTGAAGACCGGCAAGGTCGATGGAAGCGGGAGAAACGAGCTTGGGAACAAAGCCCACATGTGGACTCGTTCGGTGATGCGGTGCCACCAAAACAAGGACTCTCATACACTTTCGAGCCTGGTTCATTCTAGATTTAATTTTGTGGAATAAAGGTTCCAACCCAAGCATTTTCGAGAGGCTATCTCTTAGAAGGATACAAGGACGTCCCTAGCTTGGATCAATGAAGGTAAATTCATCCTTGGAGAATTGGCGATCCAATGAGTGGCACGGATGCTTGCACCACGGTATCGAGTCCGACCTCGGTACCGGCATAAACATCACGGACGCATCCAAGAATCATGATTTCCAAGATCGAGAGTTCGGGCCAACTTTGCCCACTATCTTTGGACCGAGTTGTGGAATGATGATTAGAGACATATATTTGAGTTTGGAACCCTTCGGAGCACAATTGGATGCGAAGGTGCGAAGTTGCTCCAAATTGGGTTAATTGGTTTCGATGGATCGCACCCAATCGCACTCCGACCCAAATGAGAAGACTTTACCCGCACAATCCCGGATGTGGTACTTAATGGGGTATTTGAAGACCGGCAAGGTCGATGGAAGCGAGGAGAAACGAGCTTGGGAACAAAGCCCACATGTGGACTCGTTCGGTGATGCGGTGCCACCAAAACAAGGACTCTCATACACTTTCGAGCCTGGTTCATTCTAGATTTAATTTTGTGGAATAAAGGTTCCAACCCAAGCATTTTCGAGAGGCTATCTCTTAGAAGGATACAAGGACGTCCCTAGCTTGGATCAATGAAGGTAAATTCATCCTTGGAGAATTGGCGATCCAATGAGTGGCACGGATCTGCACCACGGTATCGAGTCCGACCTCGGTACCGGCATAAACATCACGGACGCATCCAAGAATCATGATTTCCAAGATCGAGAGTTCGGGCCAACTTTGCCCACACTATCTTTGGACCGAGTTGTGGAATGATGATTAGAGACATATATTTGAGTTTGGAACCCTTCGGAGCACAATTGGATGCGAAGGTGCGAAGTTGCTCCAAATTGGGTTAATTGGTTTCGATGGATCGCACCCAATCGCACTCCGACCCAAATGAGAAGACTTTACCCGCACAATCCCCGGATGTGGTACTTAATGGGGTATTTGAAGACCGGCAAGGTCGATGGAAGCGAGGAGAAACGAGCTTGGGAACAAAGCCCACATGTGGACTCGTTCGGTGATGCGGTGCCACCAAAACAAGGACTCTCATACACTTTCGAGCCTGGTTCATTCTAGATTTAATTTTGTGGAATAAAGGTTCCAACCCAAGCATTTTCGAGAGGCTATCTCTTAGAAGGATACAAGGACGTCCCTAGCTTGGATCAATGAAGGTAAATTCATCCTTGGAGAATTGGCGATCCAATGAGTGGCACGGATCTTGCACCACGGTATCGAGTCGACCTCGGTACCGGCATAAACATCACGGACGCATCCAAGAATCATGATTTCCAAGATCGAGAGTTCGGGCCAACTTTGCCCACACTATCTTTGGACCAGAGTTGTGGAATGATGATTAGAGACATATATTTGAGTTTGGAACCCTTCGGAGCACAATTGGATGCGAAGGTGCGAAGTTGCTCCAAATTGGGTTAATTGGTTTCGATGGATCGCACCCAATCGCACTCCGACCCAAATGAGAAGACTTTACCCGCACAATCCCGGATGTGGTACTTAATGGGGTATTTGAAGACCGGCAAGGTCGATGGAAGCGAGGAGAAACGAGCTTGGGAACAAAGCCCACATGTGGACTCGTTCGGTGATGCGGTGCCACCAAAACAAGGACTCTCATACACTTTCGAGCCTGGTTCATTCTAGATTTAATTTTGTGGAATAAAGGTTCCAACCCAAGCATTTTCGAGAGGCTATCTCTTAGAAGGATACAAGGACGTCCCTAGCTTGGATCAATGAAGGTAAATTCATCCTTGGAGAATTGGCGATCCAATGAGTGGCACGGATCTTGCACCACGGTATCGAGTCCGACCTCGGTACCGGCATAAACATCACGGACGCATCCAAGAATCATGATTTCCAAGATCGAGAGTTCGGGCCAACTTTGCCCACACTATCTTTGGACCAGAGTTGTGGAATGATGATTAGAGACATATATTTGAGTTTGGAACCCTTCGGAGCACAATTGGATGCGAAGGTGCGAAGTTGCTCCAAATTGGGTTAATTGGTTTCGATGGATCGCACCCAATCGCACTCCGACCCAAATGAGAAGACTTTACCCGCACAATCCCGGATGTGGTACTTAATGGGGTATTTGAAGACCGGCAAGGTCGATGGAAGCGAGGAGAAACGAGCTTGGGAACAAAGCCCACATGTGGACTCGTTCGGTGATGCCGGTGCCACCAAAACAAGGACTCTCATACACTTTCGAGCCTGGTTCATTCTAGATTTAATTTTGTGGAATAAAGGTTCCAACCCAAGCATTTTCGAGAGGCTATCTCTTAGAAGGATACAAGGACGTCCCTAGCTTGGATCAATGAAGGTAAATTCATCCTTGGAGAATTGGCGATCCAATGAGTGGCACGGATCGCACCACGGTATCGAGTCCGACCTCGGTACCGGCATAAACATCACGGACGCATCCAAGAATCATGATTTCCAAGATCGAGAGTTCGGGCCAACTTTGCCCACACTATCTTTGGACCGAGTTGTGGAATGATGATTAGAGACATATATTTGAGTTTGGAACCCTTCGGAGCACAATTGGATGCGAAGGTGCGAAGTTGCTCCAAATTGGGTTAATTGGTTTCGATGGATCGCACCCAATCGCACTCCGACCCAAATGAGAAGACTTTACCCGCACAATCCCGGATGTGGTACTTAATGGGGTATTTGAAGACCGGCAAGGTCGATGGAAGCGAGGAGAAACGAGCTTGGGAACAAAGCCCACATGTGGACTCGTTCGGTGATGCGGTGCCACCAAAACAAGGACTCTCATACACTTTCGAGCCGGTTCATTCTAGATTTAATTTTGTGGAATAAAGGTTCCAACCCAAGCATTTTCGAGAGGCTATCTCTTAGAAGGATACAAGGACGTCCCTAGCTTGGATCAATGAAGGTAAATTCATCCTTGGAGAATTGGCGATCCAATGAGTGGCACGGATCTTGCACCACGGTATCGAGTCCGACCTCGGTACCGGCATAAACATCACGGACGCATCCAAGAATCATGATTTCCAAGATCGAGAGTTCGGGCCAACTTTGCCCACACTATCTTTGGACCAGAGTTGTGGAATGATGATTAGAGACATATATTTGAGTTTGGAACCCTTCGGAGCACAATTGGATGCGAAGGTGCGAAGTTGCTCCAAATTGGGTTAATTGGTTTCGATGGATCGCACCCAATCGCACTCCGACCCAAATGAGAAGACTTTACCCGCACAATCCCCGGATGTGGTACTTAATGGGGTATTTGAAGACCGGCAAGGTCGATGGAAGCGGGGAGAAACGAGCTTGGGAACAAAGCCCACATGTGGACTCGTTCGGTGATGCGGTGCCACCAAAACAAGGACTCTCATACACTTTCGAGCCTGGTTCATTCTAGATTTAATTTTGTGGAATAAAGGTTCCAACCCAAGCATTTTCGAGAGGCTATCTCTTAGAAGGATACAAGGACGTCCCTAGCTTGGATCAATGAAGGTAAATTCATCCTTGGAGAATTGGCGATCCAATGAGTGGCACGGATCTTGCACCACGGTATCGAGTCCGACCTCGGTACCGGCATAAACATCACGGACGCATCCAAGAATCATGATTTCCAAGATCGAGAGTTCGGGCCAACTTTGCCCACACTATCTTTGGACCAGAGTTGTGGAATGATGATTAGAGACATATATTTGAGTTTGGAACCCTTCGGAGCACAATTGGATGCGAAGGTGCGAAGTTGCTCCAAATTGGGTTAATTGGTTTCGATGGATCGCACCCAATCGCACTCCGACCCAAATGAGAAGACTTTACCCGCACAATCCCGGATGTGGTACTTAATGGGGTATTTGAAGACCGGCAAGGTCGATGGAAGCGGGAGAAACGAGCTTGGGAACAAAGCCCACATGTGGACTCGTTCGGTGATGCGGTGCCACCAAAACAAGGACTCTCATACACTTTCGAGCCTGGTTCATTCTAGATTTAATTTTGTGGAATAAAGGTTCCAACCCAAGCATTTTCGAGAGGCTATCTCTTAGAAGGATACAAGGACGTCCCTAGCTTGGATCAATGAAGGTAAATTCATCCTTGGAGAATTGGCGATCCAATGAGTGGCACGGATCGCACCACGGTATCGAGTCCGACCTCGGTACCGGCATAAACATCACGGACGCATCCAAGAATCATGATTTCCAAGATCGAGAGTTCGGGCCAACTTTGCCCACACTATCTTTGGACCAGAGTTGTGGAATGATGATTAGAGACATATATTTGAGTTTGGAACCCTTCAGAGCACAATTGGATGCGAAGGTGCGAAGTTGCTCCAAATTGGGTTAATTGGTTTCGATGGATCGCACCCAATCGCACTCCGACCCAAATGAGAAGACTTTACCCGCACAATCCCGGATGTGGTACTTAATGGGGTATTTGAAGACCGGCAAGGTCGATGGAAGCGAGGAGAAACGAGCTTGGGAACAAAGCCCACATGTGGACTCGTTCGGTGATGCGGTGCCACCAAAACAAGGACTCTCATACACTTTCGAGCCTGGTTCATTCTAGATTTAATTTTGTGGAATAAAGGTTCCAACCCAAGCATTTTCGAGAGGCTATCTCTTAGAAGGATACAAGGACGTCCCTAGCTTGGATCAATGAAGGTAAATTCATCCTTGGAGAATTGGCGATCCAATGAGTGGCACGGATCTTGCACCACGGTATCGAGTCCGACCTCGGTACCGGCATAAACATCACGGACGCATCCAAGAATCATGATTTCCAAGATCGAGAGTTCGGGCCAACTTTGCCCACACTATCTTTGGACCGAGTTGTGGAATGATGATTAGAGACATATATTTGAGTTTGGAACCCTTCGGAGCACAATTGGATGCGAAGGTGCGAAGTTGCTCCAAATTGGGTTAATTGGTTTCGATGGATCGCACCCAATCGCACTCCGACCCAAATGAGAAGACTTTACCCGCACAATCCCGGATGTGGTACTTAATGGGGTATTTGAAGACCGGCAAGGTCGATGGAAGCGGGAGAAACGAGCTTGGGAACAAAGCCCACATGTGGACTCGTTCGGTGATGCCGGTGCCACCAAAACAAGGACTCTCATACACTTTCGAGCCTGGTTCATTCTAGATTTAATTTTGTGGAATAAAGGTTCCAACCCAAGCATTTTCGAGAGGCTATCTCTTAGAAGGATACAAGGACGTCCCTAGCTTGGATCAATGAAGGTAAATTCATCCTTGGAGAATTGGCGATCCAATGAGTGGCACGGATGCTTGCACCACGGTATCGAGTCCGACCTCGGTACCGGCATAAACATCACGGACGCATCCAAGAATCATGATTTCCAAGATCGAGAGTTCGGGCCAACTTTGCCCACACTATCTTTGGACCAGAGTTGTGGAATGATGATTAGAGACATATATTTGAGTTTGGAACCCTTCGGAGCACAATTGGATGCGAAGGTGCGAAGTTGCTCCAAATTGGGTTAATTGGTTTCGATGGATCGCACCCAATCGCACTCCGACCCAAATGAGAAGACTTTACCCGCACAATCCCCGGATGTGGTACTTAATGGGGTATTTGAAGACCGGCAAGGTCGATGGAAGCGAGGAGAAACGAGCTTGGGAACAAAGCCCACATGTGGACTCGTTCGGTGATGCGGTGCCACCAAAACAAGGACTCTCATACACTTTCGAGCCTGGTTCATTCTAGATTTAATTTTGTGGAATAAAGGTTCCAACCCAAGCATTTTCGAGAGGCTATCTCTTAGAAGGATACAAGGACGTCCCTAGCTTGGATCAATGAAGGTAAATTCATCCTTGGAGAATTGGCGATCCAATGAGTGGCACGGATGCACCACGGTATCGAGTCGACCTCGGTACCGGCATAAACATCACGGACGCATCCAAGAATCATGATTTCCAAGATCGAGAGTTCGGGCCAACTTTGCCCACACTATCTTTGGACCAGAGTTGTGGAATGATGATTAGAGACATATATTTGAGTTTGGAACCCTTCGGAGCACAATTGGATGCGAAGGTGCGAAGTTGCTCCAAATTGGGTTAATTGGTTTCGATGGATCGCACCCAATCGCACTCCGACCCAAATGAGAAGACTTTACCCGCACAATCCCGGATGTGGTACTTAATGGGGTATTTGAAGACCGGCAAGGTCGATGGAAGCGAGGGAGAAACGAGCTTGGGAACAAAGCCCACATGTGGACTCGTTCGGTGATGCGGTGCCACCAAACAAGGACTCTCATACACTTTCGAGCCTGGTTCATTCTAGATTTAATTTTGTGGAATAAAGGTTCCAACCCAAGCATTTTCGAGAGGCTATCTCTTAGAAGGATACAAGGACGTCCCTAGCTTGGATCAATGAAGGTAAATTCATCCTTGGAGAATTGGCGATCCAATGAGTGGCACGGATCTGCACCACGGTATCGAGTCGACCTCGGTACCGGCATAAACATCACGGACGCATCCAAGAATCATGATTTCCAAGATCGAGAGTTCGGGCCAACTTTGCCCACACTATCTTTGGACCAGAGTTGTGGAATGATGATTAGAGACATATATTTGAGTTTGGAACCCTTCGGAGCACAATTGGATGCGAAGGTGCGAAGTTGCTCCAAATTGGGTTAATTGGTTTCGATGGATCGCACCCAATCGCACTCCGACCCAAATGAGAAGACTTTACCCGCACAATCCCCGGATGTGGTACTTAATGGGGTATTTGAAGACCGGCAAGGTCGATGGAAGCGAGGAGAAACGAGCTTGGGAACAAAGCCCACATGTGGACTCGTTCGGTGATGCGGTGCCACCAAAACAAGGACTCTCATACACTTTCGAGCCTGGTTCATTCTAGATTTAATTTTGTGGAATAAAGGTTCCAACCCAAGCATTTTCGAGAGGCTATCTCTTAGAAGGATACAAGGACGTCCCTAGCTTGGATCAATGAAGGTAAATTCATCCTTGGAGAATTGGCGATCCAATGAGTGGCACGGATCTTGCACCACGGTATCGAGTCGACCTCGGTACCGGCATAAACATCACGGACGCATCCAAGAATCATGATTTCCAAGATCGAGAGTTCGGGCCAACTTTGCCCACACTATCTTTGGACCAGAGTTGTGGAATGATGATTAGAGACATATATTTGAGTTTGGAACCCTTCGGAGCACAATTGGATGCGAAGGTGCGAAGTTGCTCCAAATTGGGTTAATTGGTTTCGATGGATCGCACCCAATCGCACTCCGACCCAAATGAGAAGACTTTACCCGCACAATCCCGGATGTGGTACTTAATGGGGTATTTGAAGACCGGCAAGGTCGATGGAAGCGAGGAGAAACGAGCTTGGGAACAAAGCCCACATGTGGACTCGTTCGGTGATGCCGGTGCCACCAAAACAAGGACTCTCATACACTTTCGAGCCGGTTCATTCTAGATTTAATTTTGTGGAATAAAGGTTCCAACCCAAGCATTTTCGAGAGGCTATCTCTTAGAAGGATACAAGGACGTCCCTAGCTTGGATCAATGAAGGTAAATTCATCCTTGGAGAATTGGCGATCCAATGAGTGGCACGGATGCTGCACCACGGTATCGAGTCCGACCTCGGTACCAGCATAAACATCACAGACGCATCCAAGAATCATGATTTCCAAGATCGAGAGTTCGGGCCAACTTTGCCCACACTATCTTTGGACCAGAGTTGTGGAATGATGATTAGAGACATATATTTGAGTTTGGAACCCTTCGGAGCACAATTGGATGCGAAGGTGCGAAGTTGCTCCAAATTGGGTTAATTGGTTTCGATGGATCGCACCCAATCGCACTCCGACCCAAATGAGAAGACTTTACCCGCACAATCCCCGGATGTGGTACTTAATGGGGTATTTGAAGACCGGCAAGGTCGATGGAAGCAGGGAGAAACGAGCTTGGGAACAAAGCCCACATGTGGACTCGTTCGGTGATGCGGTGCCACCAAAACAAGGACTCTCATACACTTTCGAGCCGGTTCATTCTAGATTTAATTTTGTGGAATAAAGGTTCCAACCCAAGCATTTTCGAGAGGCTATCTCTTAGAAGGATACAAGGACGTCCCTAGCTTGGATCAATGAAGGTAAATTCATCCTTGGAGAATTGGCGATCCAATGAGTGGCACGGATCTTGCACCACGGTATCGAGTCCGACCTCGGTACCGGCATAAACATCACGGACGCATCCAAGAATCATGATTTCCAAGATCGAGAGTTCGGGCCAACTTTGCCCACACTATCTTTGGACCAGAGTTGTGGAATGATGATTAGAGACATATATTTGAGTTTGGAACCCTTCGGAGCACAATTGGATGCGAAGGTGCGAAGTTGCTCCAAATTGGGTTAATTGGTTTCGATGGATCGCACCCAATCGCACCGACCCAAATGAGAAGACTTTACCCGCACAATCCCGGATGTGGTACTTAATGGGGTATTTGAAGACCGGCAAGGTCGATGGAAGCAGGGAGAAACGAGCTTGGGAACAAAGCCCACATGTGGACTCGTTCGGTGATGCCGGTGCCACCAAAACAAGGACTCTCATACACTTTCGAGCCCGGTTCATTCTAGATTTAATTTTGTGGAATAAAGGTTCCAACCCAAGCATTTTCGAGAGGCTATCTCTTAGAAGGATACAAGGACGTCCCTAGCTTGGATCAATGAAGGTAAATTCATCCTTGGAGAATTGGCGATCCAATGAGTGGCACGGATCTTGCACCACGGTATCGAGTCCGACCTCGGTACCGGCATAAACATCACGGACGCATCCAAGAATCATGATTTCCAAGATCGAGAGTTCGGGCCAACTTTGCCCACACTATCTTTGGACCAGAGTTGTGGAATGATGATTAGAGACATATATTTGAGTTTGGAACCCTTCGGAGCACAATTGGATGCGAAGGTGCGAAGTTGCTCCAAATTGGGTTAATTGGTTTCGATGGATCGCACCCAATCGCACTCCGACCCAAATGAGAAGACTTTACCCGCACAATCCCCGGATGTGGTACTTAATGGGGTATTTGAAGACCGGCAAGGTCGATGGAAGCGAGGAGAAACGAGCTTGGGAACAAAGCCCACATGTGGACTCGTTCGGTGATGCCGGTGCCACCGAAACAAGGACTCTCATACACTTTCGAGCCGGTTCATTCTAGATTTAATTTTGTGGAATAAAGGTTCCAACCCAAGCATTTTCGAGAGGCTATCTCTTAGAAGGATACAAGGACGTCCCTAGCTTGGATCAATGAAGGTAAATTCATCCTTGGAGAATTGGCGATCCAATGAGTGGCACGGATGCCGCCACGGTATCGAGTCCGACCTCGGTACCGGCATAAACATCACGGACGCATCCAAGAATCATGATTTCCAAGATCGAGAGTTCGGGCCAACTTTGCCCACACTATCTTTGGACCAGAGTTGTGGAATGATGATTAGAGACATATATTTGAGTTTGGAACCCTTCGGAGCACAATTGGATGCGAAGGTGCGAAGTTGCTCCAAATTGGGTTAATTGGTTTCGATGGATCGCACCCAATCGCACTCCGACCCAAATGAGAAGACTTTACCCGCACAATCCCCGGATGTGGTACTTAATGGGGTATTTGAAGACCGGCAAGGTCGATGGAAGCAGGAGAAACGAGCTTGGGAACAAAGCCCACATGTGGACTCGTTCGGTGATGCCGGTGCCACCAAAACAAGGACTCTCATACACTTTCGAGCCTGGTTCATTCTAGATTTAATTTTGTGGAATAAAGGTTCCAACCCAAGCATTTTCGAGAGGCTATCTCTTAGAAGGATACAAGGACGTCCCTAGCTTGGATCAATGAAGGTAAATTCATCCTTGGAGAATTGGCGATCCAATGAGTGGCACGGATGCCGCACCACGGTATCGAGTCCGACCTCGGTACCGGCATAAACATCACGGACGCATCCAAGAATCATGATTTCCAAGATCGAGAGTTCGGGCCAACTTTGCCCACACTATCTTTGGACCAGAGTTGTGGAATGATGATTAGAGACATATATTTGAGTTTGGAACCCTTCGGAGCACAATTGGATGCGAAGGTGCGAAGTTGCTCCAAATTGGGTTAATTGGTTTCGATGGATCGCACCCAATCGCACTCCGACCCAAATGAGAAGACTTTACCCGCACAATCCCGGATGTGGTACTTAATGGGGTATTTGAAGACCGGCAAGGTCGATGGAAGCAGGAGAAACGAGCTTGGGAACAAAGCCCACATGTGGACTCGTTCGGTGATGCGGTGCCACCAAAACAAGGACTCTCATACACTTTCGAGCCGGTTCATTCTAGATTTAATTTTGTGGAATAAAGGTTCCAACCCAAGCATTTTCGAGAGGCTATCTCTTAGAAGGATACAAGGACGTCCCTAGCTTGGATCAATGAAGGTAAATTCATCCTTGGAGAATTGGCGATCCAATGAGTGGCACGGATCCGCACCACGGTATCGAGTCCGACCTCGGTACCGGCATAAACATCACGGACGCATCCAAGAATCATGATTTCCAAGATCGAGAGTTCGGGCCAACTTTGCCCACACTATCTTTGGACCAGAGTTGTGGAATGATGATTAAAGACATATATTTGAGTTTGGAACCCTTCGGAGCACAATTGGATGCGAAGGTGCGAAGTTGCTCCAAATTGGGTTAATTGGTTTCGATGGATCGCACCCAATCGCACTCCGACCCAAATGAGAAGACTTTACCCGCACAATCCCGGATGTGGTACTTAATGGGGTATTTGAAGACCGGCAAGGTCGATGGAAGCAGGGAGAAACGAGCTTGGGAACAAAGCCCACATGTGGACTCGTTCCAGTGATGCGGTGCCACCGAAACAAGGACTCTCATACACTTTCGAGCCGGTTCATTCTAGATTTAATTTTGTGGAATAAAGGTTCCAACCCAAGCATTTTCGAGAGGCTATCTCTTAGAAGGATACAAGGACGTCCCTAGCTTGGATCAATGAAGGTAAATTCATCCTTGGAGAATTGGCGATCCAATGAGTGGCACGGATCCGCACCACGGTATCGAGTCCGACCTCGGTACCGGCATAAACATCACGGACGCATCCAAGAATCATGATTTCCAAGATCGAGAGTTCGGGCCAACTTTGCCCACACTATCTTTGGACCAGAGTTGTGGAATGATGATTAGAGACATATATTTGAGTTTGGAACCCTTCGGAGCACAATTGGATGCGAAGGTGCGAAGTTGCTCCAAATTGGGTTAATTGGTTTCGATGGATCGCACCCAATCGCACTCCGACCCAAATGAGAAGACTTTACCCGCACAATCCCCGGATGTGGTACTTAATGGGGTATTTGAAGACCGGCAAGGTCGATGGAAGCAGGGAGAAACGAGCTTGGGAACAAAGCCCACATGTGGACTCGTTCCGTGATGCCGGTGCCACCAAAACAAGGACTCTCATACACTTTCGAGCCGGTTCATTCTAGATTTAATTTTGTGGAATAAAGGTTCCAACCCAAGCATTTTCGAGAGGCTATCTCTTAGAAGGATACAAGGACGTCCCTAGCTTGGATCAATGAAGGTAAATTCATCCTTGGAGAATTGGCGATCCAATGAGTGGCACGGATCCGCACCACGGTATCGAGTCCGACCTCGGTACCGGATAAACATCACGGACGCATCCAAGAATCATGATTTCCAAGATCGAGAGTTCGGGCCAACTTTGCCCACACTATCTTTGGACCAGAGTTGTGGAATGATGATTAGAGACATATATTTGAGTTTGGAACCCTTCGGAGCACAATTGGATGCGAAGGTGCGAAGTTGCTCCAAATTGGGTTAATTGGTTTCGATGGATCGCACCCAATCGCACTCCGACCCAAATGAGAAGACTTTACCCGCACAATCCCCGGATGTGGTACTTAATGGGGTATTTGAAGACCGGCAAGGTCGATGGAAGCGAGGAGAAACGAGCTTGGGAACAAAGCCCACATGTGGACTCGTTCGGTGATGCCGGTGCCACCAAAACAAGGACTCTCATACACTTTCGAGCCCGGTTCATTCTAGATTTAATTTTGTGGAATAAAGGTTCCAACCCAAGCATTTTCGAGAGGCTATCTCTTAGAAGGATACAAGGACGTCCCTAGCTTGGATCAATGAAGGTAAATTCATCCTTGGAGAATTGGCGATCCAATGAGTGGCACGGATGCCGCACCACGGTATCGAGTCCGACCTCGGTACCGGCATAAACATCACGGACGCATCCAAGAATCATGATTTCCAAGATCGAGAGTTCGGGCCAACTTTGCCCACACTATCTTTGGACCAGAGTTGTGGAATGATGATTAGAGACATATATTTGAGTTTGGAACCCTTCGGAGCACAATTGGATGCGAAGGTGCGAAGTTGCTCCAAATTGGGTTAATTGGTTTCGATGGATCGCACCCAATCGCACTCCGACCCAAATGAGAAGACTTTACCCGCACAATCCCCGGATGTGGTACTTAATGGGGTATTTGAAGACCGGCAAGGTCGATGGAAGCAGGGAGAAACGAGCTTGGGAACAAAGCCCACATGTGGACTCGTTCCGTGATGCGGTGCCACCAAAACAAGGACTCTCATACACTTTCGAGCCCGGTTCATTCTAGATTTAATTTTGTGGAATAAAGGTTCCAACCCAAGCATTTTCGAGAGGCTATCTCTTAGAAGGATACAAGGACGTCCCTAGCTTGGATCAATGAAGGTAAATTCATCCTTGGAGAATTGGCGATCCAATGAGTGGCACGGATGCCGCACCACGGTATCGAGTCCGACCTCGGTACCGGCATAAACATCACGGACGCATCCAAGAATCATGATTTCCAAGATCGAGAGTTCGGGCCAACTTTGCCCACACTATCTTTGGACCAGAGTTGTGGAATGATGATTAGAGACATATATTTGAGTTTGGAACCCTTCGGAGCACAATTGGATGCGAAGGTGCGAAGTTGCTCCAAATTGGGTTAATTGGTTTCGATGGATCGCACCCAATCGCACTCCGACCCAAATGAGAAGACTTTACCCGCACAATCCCGGATGTGGTACTTAATGGGGTATTTGAAGACCGGCAAGGTCGATGGAAGCGAGGAGAAACGAGCTTGGGAACAAAGCCCACATGTGGACTCGTTCGGTGATGCCGGTGCCACCGAAACAAGGACTCTCATACACTTTCGAGCCGGGTTCATTCTAGATTTAATTTTGTGGAATAAAGGTTCCAACCCAAGCATTTTCGAGAGGCTATCTCTTAGAAGGATACAAGGACGTCCCTAGCTTGGATCAATGAAGGTAAATTCATCCTTGGAGAATTGGCGATCCAATGAGTGGCACGGATGCCGCACCACGGTATCGAGTCGACCTCGGTACCGGCATAAACATCACGACGCATCCAAGAATCATGATTTCCAAGATCGAGAGTTCGGGCCAACTTTGCCCACACTATCTTTGGACCAGAGTTGTGGAATGATGATTAGAGACATATATTTGAGTTTGGAACCCTTCGGAGCACAATTGGATGCGAAGGTGCGAAGTTGCTCCAAATTGGGTTAATTGGTTTCGA
Organism: Linum usitatissimum; assembly: GCA_030674075.2. NCBI lineage: Eukaryota > Viridiplantae > Streptophyta > Magnoliopsida > Malpighiales > Linaceae > Linum > Linum usitatissimum. The sequence continues at coordinate 49,163 of JAUJYP020001264.1, forward strand.
TGGATCGCACCCAATCGCACTCCGACCCAAATGAGAAGACTTTACCCGCACAATCCCCGATGTGGTACTTAATGGGGTATTTGAAGACCGGCAAGGTCGATGGAAGCGAGGAGAAACGAGCTTGGGAACAAAGCCCACATGTGGACTCGTTCGGTGATGCCGGTGCCACCAAAACAAGGACTCTCATACACTTTCGAGCCCGGTTCATTCTAGATTTAATTTTGTGGAATAAAGGTTCCAACCCAAGCATTTTCGAGAGGCTATCTCTTAGAAGGATACAAGGACGTCCCTAGCTTGGATCAATGAAGGTAAATTCATCCTTGGAGAATTGGCGATCCAATGAGTGGCACGGATGCCGCACCACGGTATCGAGTCCGACCTCGGTACCGGCATAAACATCACGACGCATCCAAGAATCATGATTTCCAAGATCGAGAGTTCGGGCCAACTTTGCCCACACTATCTTTGGACCAGAGTTGTGGAATGATGATTAGAGACATATATTTGACTTTGAAACCCTTCGTAGCACAATTGGATGCGAAGGTGCGAAGTTGCTCCAAATTGGGTTAATTGGTTTCGATGGATCGCACCCAATCGCACTCCGACCCAAATGACAAGACTTTACCCGCATAATCCCCTGATGTGGTACTTAATGGGGTATTTGAAGACCGGGAAAGGTCGATGGATGCAAAGGAGAAACGAGCTTTGGAACAAAGCCCACATTTTTTCTCGTTCTGTGATGCTGGAAGCACCGAAACAAGTGACTCTCATACACTTTCGAGCCAAGTTCATACTCTAGATTTAATTTTTAGAATAAAGGTTCCAACCCAAGCATTTTCTCAAGAGGCTATCTCTTAGAAGGATACAAGGACGTCCCAAGCTTGGATCAATGAAGGTAAATTCATTCTCGTAGAATAGGCAATCCAATGAGTGGCAACGCGATACCGCACCACTCGTATCGAGTCCGAATGCCGTACCCGCATAAAAATCATCGACCCATCCAAGAATCATGATTTCCAAGATCGAGAGTTCGGGCCAACTTTGCGCACACTATCTTTGGACCAAAGAGTTGTGGAATGATGATTAGAGACATAAAAAATCACAGACGCATCCAAGAATCATGATTTCCAAGATCGAGAGTTCGGGCCAACTTTGCGCACACTATCTTTGGACCAGAGTTGTGGAATGATGATTAGAGACATATATTTGACTTTGAAACCCTTCGTAGCACAATTGGATGCGAAGGTGCGAAGTTTGTCCAAATTGGGTTAATTGGTTTCGATGGATCGCACCCAATCGCACTCCGACCCAAATGAGAAGACTTTACCCGCACAATCCCCGGATGTGGTTCTTAATGGGGTGTTTGAAGACCGGCAAGGTCGATGGATGCAGGGAGAAACGAGCTTGGGAACAAAGCCCACATCTGGATTCATTCTGGTGATGCCGGTGCCACCGAAACAACGACTCTCATACACTTTCGAGCCGGGTTCACTCTAGATTTAATTTTGTGGAATAAAGGTTCCAACCCAAGAATTTTCAAGAGGCTATCTCTTAGAAGGATACAAGGACGTCCCAAGCTTGGATCAATGAAGGTAAATTCATTCTCAGAGAATTGGCAATCCAATGAGTGGCACGGATACTGCACCACGGTATCGAGTCCGACGTCGGTATCAAAGATAAAAATCACATACGCATCCAAGAATCATGATTTCCAAGATCGAGAGTTCGGGCCAACTTTGCACACACTATCTTTGGACCAGAGTTGTGGAATGATGATTAGAGACATATATTTGAGTTTGGAACCCTTCGGAGCACAATCAAAGAATTGGATGCGAAGGTGCGAAGTTGCTCGAAATTGGGTTAATTGGTTTCGATGGATGGCACCCAATCGCACTCCGACCCAAATGAGAAGACTTTACCCGCACAATCCCTCGATGTGGTACTTAATGGGGTATTTGAAGACCGGAAAGGTCGATGGAAGCGGGGAGAAACGAGCTTGGGAACAAAGCCCACACGCTGGACTCGTTCGGTGATGCTATGCTAATCGAAACAAGGACTCTGCCACACTTTCGAGCTGGTTCATTCTAGATTTAATTTTTTGGAATAAAAGTTCCAACCCAACCATTTTCTAGAGGCTATCCCTTAGAAGGATACAATGACGTCCCAAGCTTCGATCACACGAAGGTAAATTCATCCTCGGAGAATTGGCGATCTAATGAGTGGCACCTGATCTTTGCACCACGGTATCGAGTCCGACGTCGGTACCAGCATAAAAATCACAGACGCATCCAAGAATCATGATTTCCAAGATCGAGAGTTCGGGCCAACTTTGCCCACACTATCTTTGGACCAGAGTTGTGGAATGATGATCAGAGACATATATTTGAGTTTGGAACCCTTCGGAGCACAATTGGATGCGAAGGTGCGAAGTTGCTCCAAATTGGGTTAATTGGTTTCGATGGATGGCACCCAATCGCACTCCGAGCCAAATGAGAAGACTTTACCCGCACAATCCCCGGATGTGGTACTTAATAGGGTATTTGAAGACCGGCAAGGTCGATGGATGCGGGGAGAAACGAGCTTGGGAACAAAGCCCACATGTGGACTCGTTCCGGTGATGCCGGTGCCACAGATGGGAACAAAGCCCACATGTGGACTCGTTCGGTGATGCGGTGCCACCGAAACAACGACTCTCATACACTTTCGAGCCGGGTTCACTCTAGATTTAATTTTAGTGGAATAAAGGTTTCAACCCAACCATTTTCAAGAGGCTATCTCTTAGAAGGATACAAGGACGTCCCAAGCTTGGATCAATGAAGGTAAATTCATCCTCAGAGATTTGGCAATCTATTGAGTGGCACGGATGCTGCACCACGGTATCGAGTCCGACGTCGGTACCAGCATAAAAATCACAGACGCATCCAAGAATCATGATTTCCAAGATCGAGAGTTCGGGCCAACTTTGCACACACTATCTTTGGACGAGAGTTGTGGAATGATGATTAGAGACATATATTTGAGTTTGGAACCCTTCGGAGCACAATTGGATGCGAAGGTGCGAAGTTGCTCCAAATTGGGTTAATTGGTTTCGATGGATCACCAACTGAAAAGAGAAACCGAAGGGGAAAGAGGAGAAACGGGAGCGGGAGGGAGAACAGACTGGGGAGCCGGGGACGCGGAGGGGCAAAAAAGAAAAGAGGGAATTTAATTTTGGTGGAATAAAGGTTCCAACTCGACCATTTTCAAGAAGCATCTCTTAGAAGGATGTGACGTACGTCCAAGCTTGGATCGACTGAAGGTAAATTCATCCTCGGAGATTTGGCAATCTATTGAGTGGCACGGATGCTCACCACGGTATCGAGTCGGACGTCGGTACCGGCACATAAAAATCTAGACGCATCGAGAATCATGATTTCCAAGATCGAGTGTTTCGGGCACGACTTTGCTGACTATCTTTGGACGAGAGTTGTGGAATGATGATTAGAGACATATATTTGAGTTTGGAACCCTTCGGAGCACAATTGGATGCGAAGGTGCGAAGTGCTCAATTGGGTTAATTGGTTTCGATGGATGGCACCCAATCGCACTCCAGGAGCCAAATGAGAAGACTTTACCGCACAATCCCCGGATGTGAGGAGTGCTGGTAATGGAGTATTTGAAGACCGAGCAAGGTCGATGGATGCAGGGAGAAACGAGCTTGGGAACAAACCCGCATCGTGGACTGAGTTCCGGTGATGCCGGTCACACCGAAACAACGACCCTCATGCACTTTCGGGCCGGGTTCCTCACAAATTTAATTTTAGTGGAATAAAGTTTTCAGGCAAACCATTTCCAAGACGCTATCTCTTAGAAGGATACAAGGATGTCCCAAGCTTGGATCAATGAAGGTAAATTCATCCTCAGAGATTTGGCAATATATTGAGTGGCGCGGATCTTGCACCACGGTATCGAGTCCGACCTCGGTACCGGCATAAACATCACGGACGCATCCAAGAATCATGATTTCCAAGATCGAGAGTTCGGGCCAACTTTGCACACTATCTTTGGACCAGAGTTGTGGAATGATGATTAGAGACATATATTTGAGTTTGGAACCCTTCGGAGCACAATTGGATGCGAAGGTGCGAAGTTGCTCCAAATTGGGTTAATTGGTTTCGATGGATCGCACCCAATCGCACTCCGACCCAAATGAGAAGACTTTACCCGCACAATCCCCGGATGTGGTACTTAATGGGGTATTTGAAGACCGGCAAGGTCGATGGAAGCGAGGAGAAACGAGCTTGGGAACAAGGCCCACGTGTGGACTAGGTTAGGTCATCTTGGTGCCGCCCAAAACGGAGCTATTGTACCTCTGACTTTCGAGAACTGGTTTCAAATTCTAGATTAGATACAGCGGAATTATTGTTCCAATCCATTCATTTTCGAGGAGGTTATCTCTTAGAAGGATACAAGGACGTCCACAACCTTGGATGTTGATGAAGGTAAATTCATCCTTGGAGAATTGGTGATCCAATGAGTGGTACGGATCTTGCACCACGGTATCGAGTCGACCTCGGTATCGGCATAAACATCACAGACGCATCCAAGAATCATTATTTCCAAGATCGAGAGTTTGGGCCAACTTTGCCTGCACTATGCTTTGGACCGGAGTTGTGGAATGATGATTAGAGACATATATTTGGTTTTGGAACGCTTTGGAGCTGAATTTGGCCAGGCGAAGGTGCGAAGTTGCTCAAGAGTGGAGTTGGGTGGTTTCGATGGATCGCAAACAGTCGCATACCGACCTAAATGAGAAGACTTTACCCATAAAATTCCCGGATGTGGTACTTAATGGGGTATTTGGCAAGAGAAGCAAGGTTGATGGAGACGAGGGAGAAACGAGCTTGGGAGCAAAGCCCACTTGTGGACTCGTTACGAGGTGATGCGAGGTGCCACCAAAACAGGGACTCTTTCATTACACTTTCGAGCCTAGTTCATTCTAGATTTAATTTTGTGGAATAAGGGTTCCAACCCAAGCATTTTCGAGAGGTTATCTCTTAGAAGGATACAAGGACGTCCCTAGCATGGATCAATGAAGGTAAATTCATCCTTGGAGAATTGGCGATCCGATAGGTAGCACCGAATCTTGCAGCACGATATCGAGTGCGACCTCGGTACCGGCATAAACATCACAGACGCATACAAGAACCATGATTTCAAAGATGGAGAGTTGGGGGCAACTTTGCCCATTTATCTTTGGACCGAGTTACTGGAATGATGATTAGAGACAAATATTTGAGTTTGGGCAAGGGTTTGGAGGCTTGATGGTGGATGCGAAGGTACGAAGTTTCTCCAAATTGGGTTAATTGGTTTCGATGGATCGCACCCAAACGCACCTCGACCCAAATGAGAAGACTTTACCCGCACAATCCCGGATAACGGTACTTAATGGAGTATTTGAAGACCGGCGAGGTCGATGGAAGGAAGGGGAGAAACGAGCTTGGGAACAAAGGTCGCGTGTGGACCCTCGTTACGGTCATGCGAGTGCCACCAAAGCAAGGGACTACAATACACTTTCGGGCACGGTTCATTCTAAATTTAATTTTGTGGAATAAAGGTTCCAACCCAAGCATTTTCGAGAGGCTATCTCTTGGAAGGATCTGAGGACGTCCCTAACTTGGATCGATGAGATGTAAATTCATCCTTGGAGAATTGGCGATCCAATGAGTGGCACGGATGTGCACCACGATATGGAGTCGAACCTCGGTACCGGCATAAACATCACGGACGCATCGAAGAACCATGATTTCCAAGATCGAGAGTTCGGGCCAACTTTGCACACTATCTTTGGACCCGAGTTATGGTATTATGATTAGAGCAAATATTTGAGTTTGGAACCCTTTGGAGCACAATTGGATGCGAATATGCGAAGTTTCTCGGAATTGGGTTAATGTGGTTTCGATGGATCGCACCCAATCGCACTCGGACCCAAATGAGAAGACTTTACCCGCACAATCCCGGATGTGGTACTTAATGGGGTATTGTGAAGACAGGCAAGGTCGATGGAAGCGAGGAGAAACGAGCTTGGGAGCAAAGCCTACTTGTGGACTCGTTACATTGATACGAGGTGCCACCAAAACGAGGACTCTCATACACTTTCGAGCCTAGTTCATTCTAGATTTAATTTTGTGGAATAAAGGTTCCAACCCAAACATTTTTGAGGGGTTATCTCTTAGAGACGATACAAGGACGTCCCCAGCTTGGATCAATGAAGGTAAATTCATCCATGGAGAATTGGCGATACAATGAGTGGCACGGATCTTGCTGCCACTGTCCATCGTGTTTGAACCTCGATAAAGACATAAACATCACCAGGAGGAAACCTTTACAAGAACCATGATTTCCAAGATCGAGAGTTCGGGCCAACTTTGCCCACATTATCTTTGGACCAGAGTTATGGAATGATGATTAGAGACAAATATTTGAGTTTGGAACCGTTTGGAGCACAATTGGATGCGAAGGTGCAAAGTTTCTCCAAATTGGGTTAATTGGTTTCGATGGATCGCACCCAAACGCACCTCGACCCAAATGAGAAGACTTTACCCGCACAATCCCCGGATGTGGTACTTAATGGGGAATTTGAAGACCAATGAGGTCGATGGAAGAGAAGGGAGAAACAAGCTTGGGAACAAAGGTCACATGTGGACTCGTTAAGTCATGCGAGTGCCACCAAAACAAGGACTCTAATACACTTTCGAGCCTGGTTCATTCTAGATTTAATTTAGTGGAATAAAGGTTCCAAAAGATGACATTTTCGAGAGGCCATCTCTTGGAAGGATGCAAGGACGTCCCTAGCTTGGATCAATGGAAGATAAATTCATCCCCTTGGAGAATTGGCGATCTGATGAGTGGTACGGATCTTTGCACCACGGTATTGAGTGGACGTCGGTACCGGCACAAGCATCCTTGACGCTTGCAAGAACCAAGATTTCCAAGATCGAGAGTTCGGGCCAACTTTGCCCCCATTATCTTTGGACCAGAGTTATGGAATTATGATTAGAGACAAATATTTGAGTTTGGAACCGTTTGGAGCACAATTGGATGCGAAGGTGCGAAGTTTCTCCAAATTGGGTTAATTGGTTTCGATGGATCGCACCCAATCGCACTCCGACCCAAATGAGAAGACTTTACCCGCACAATCCTCGGATGTGGTACTTAATGGGGTATTTGAAGACCGGCAAGGTCGATGGATGCGAGGAGAAACAAGCTCGGGAGCAAAGCCCACATGTGGACTCGTTACGTTCATCCGGTGCCAACGAAACAAGGACTCTCATACAGTTTCGAGCCTGGTTCATTCTAGATTTAATTTTGTGGAATAAAGAGTTCCAACCCAAACATTTTTAAGAGGACATCTCTTAGAAGGATACAATGACGTCCCCAGCTTGGATCAATGAAGGTAAATTCATCCTTGGAGGAGTGGCGATCCAATGAGTGGCGCGGCTCTTTCACCACGGTATCGAGTGCGACCTCGGTACCGGCATAAAATATCACACACGCATCCAAGAACCATGATTTCCAAGATCGAGAGTTCGGGCCAACTTTGCCCATTATCTTTTGACTCGAGTTATGGAATTATGATTAGAGACAAATATTTGAGTTTGGAACCCTTTGGAGCACGATTGGATGCGAAGGTGCGAAGTTTCTCCAAATTGGGTTAAGTGGTTTCGATGGATCGCACCCAGTCGCACTCCGACCCAAATGAGATGACTTTACCCGCACAATCCTCGAATGTGGTACTTAATGGGGTATTTGAAGCTCGGCAAGGTCGATGGTAGCACGGAGAAACGAGCTTGGGAACAAAGCCCACATGTGGACTAGTTAGGTGATCGGTGCCACCGAAACAAGGACTCTCCAATACACTTTCGAGCTTGGTTCATTCTAGATTTAATTTTGTGGAATAAAGGTTCCAACCCAAGAATTTTAGAGAGGCTATCTCTTAGAAGGATACAAGGACGTCCCTAACTTGGATCAATGAAGGTAATTCATCCTTGGAGAATTGGCGATCCAATGAGTGGCACAGATGCTGCACCACGGTATCCAGTCCGACCTCGGTACCAGCATAAACATCACAGACGCATCCAAGAATCATGATTTCCAAGATCGAGAGTTTGGGCCAACTTTGCCCACACTATCTTTGGACCAGAGTTGTGGAATGATGATTAGAGACATATATTTGAGTTTGGAACCCTTCGAGCACAATTGGATGCGAAGGTGCGAAGTTGCTCCAAATTGGGTTAATTGGTTTCGATTGATCGCACCCAATCGCACTTCGACCCAAATGAGAAGACTTTACCCGCATAATCCCCGGATGTGGTACTTAATGGGGTATTTGAAGACCGGCAAGGTCGATGGATCTAGGGAGAAACGAGCTTGGGAACAAAGCCCACATGTGGACTCGTTCGGTAGATGCGGTGCCCTTCCAAACAAGGACTCTCATACACTCTCGAGCCTGGTTCATTCTAGATTTAATTTTGTGGAATAAAGGTTCCAACCCAAACATTTTCGAGAGGCTATCTCTTAGAAGGATACAAGGACGTCCCTAACTTGGATCAATGAAGGTCCCTTCATCCTTGGAGAAGTGGCGATCAATGAGTGGCAAGATCTTGCACCACGGTATCCAGTCCGACCTCGATACCAGCATAAACATCATAGACACATCCAAGAATCATGATTTCCAAGATCGAGAGTTCGGGCCAACTTTGCCCGCACAATCTTTGGACCAGAGTTGTGGAAAGATGATTAGAGACATATATTTGAGTTTGGAACCCTTCGGAGCACAATTGGATGTGAAGATATAGAAGGTGAAGTTGCGCAAATTGGGTTAATTGGTTTCGATGGGTCATACCCAATGGCACTCCCACACCAAATGAGAAGACTTTACCCGCATAATCCCCGGTTGTGGTACTTAATGGAGTCTTTGAGAGACCGGCAAGGTCGATGGAAGCAAGGGAGAAATGAGCTTGAAAAGGTCGCCTGCAATGTGGACTCGTTTCCTTGAAGCGTCTTGGAGAAACCCTTTGAAACGAGGACTCTCGTACACTTTCGAGGGCACAGTTTGAAAAATCTCGATTTAATTTTATGGAATAAAGGTTCAAGCAATAGCCATTTTCGAGAGGCTATCTCTTAGAAGGGATACAAGGACACGTCCCTAGCTTGGATCAATGGAGGAAATTCATCCTTGGAGATACGTGATCCAATGAGTGGCATAGATCTTTGCACCACGGTATCAGTCGAGCCTCGGTACCGGCGGGAAAACATCACAGACACATCCGAGGAATCATGATTTCAAGATCGAGAGTTCGGGCCAACTTGCACTATCTTTGGACTAAGTTGTGGAATGATGATTAGAGACATATATTTGGTTTGGAACCCTTTGGAGCACAATTGGATGCGAAGGTGCGAAGTTGCTCCAAATTGGGTTAATTGGTTTCGATGGATCGCACCCAATCGCACCCCGACCTAAATGAGAAGACTTTACCCGCATAATCCCCGGATGTGGTACTTATGGGTTATTTGAAGACCGGCAAGGTGGATGGAGCGAGGAGGAATGAGCTTGGGAGCAAGGCCACGTGTGGACTCGTTTCGATAATGCAGGTGCCACCGAAACAAGGACTCTCTCATACACTTTAGAGCCTAGTTCATTCTAGATTTAATATTGTGGAATAAAGGTTCCAACCCAAGCATTTTCGAAAGGCTATCTCTTAGAAGGATACTAGGACGTCCCCAGCTTGGATCGATGAAGGTAAATTCATCCTTGGAGAATTGGCGATCCAATGAGTTGCACGGATCTTTGCACCACGGTATCGAGTCGACCTCGGTACCGGCATAAACATCACGAACGCATCCAAGAACCATGATTTCCAAGATCGAGAGTTCGGGCCAACTTTACCCACACTATCTTTGGACCAGAGTTGTGGAATGATGATTAGAGACATATATTTGAGTTTGGAACCCTTCGGAGCACAATTGGATGCGAAGGTGCAAAGTTGCTCCAAATTGGGTTAATTGGTTTCGATGGATCACACCAATCGCACCCGACCCAAATGAGAAGACTTTACCCGCACAATCCCGGATGTGGTACTTAATGGAGTATTTGAAGACCGGCAAGGTCGATGGAAGCGGGGAGAAACGAGCTTGGGAACAGAGGCCCACATGTGGACTCGTTCTTGTGATGCGGTGCCACCAAAGCAAGGACTCTCATACACTTTCGAACTATGGTTCATTCTAGATTTAATTTTGTGGAATAAAGGTTCCAACCGCGGCATTTTCGAGAGGCTATCTCTTAGAAGGATACAAGGACGTCCTAGCTTGGATCAATGAAGGTAATTCATCCTTGGAGAATTGCGATCCAATGAGTGGCACGAATTTGCACCACGATATCGAGTCCGACCTCGGTACCGGCATAAACATCATAGACGCATCCAAGAATCATGATTTCCAAGATCGAGAGTTTGAGCCAACTTTGCCGACTCTATCTTTGGACCGAGTTGTGGAATGATGATTAGAGACATATATTTGAGTTTGGAACCCTTCGGAGCACAATTGGATGCGAAGGTGCGAAGTTGCTCCAAATTGGGTTAATTGGTTTCGATGGATCGCACCCAATCCACCCCCACCCAAATGAGAAGACTTTACCCGCACAATCCGGATGTGGTACTTAATGGGGTATTTGAAGACCGGCAAGGTCGATGGAAGCGAGGAGGGGCGAGCTTGGGAACAAAGCCCACATGTGGACTCGTTCGGGTCATGCAGTGCCACCAAAACAAGGACTCTCATACACTTTCGAGCTGGTTCATTCTAGATTTAATTTTGTGGAATAAAGGTTCCAACCAGACATTTTCGAGAGGCTATCTCTTAGAAGGATACAAGGACGTCCACTAGCTTGGATCAATGAAGGTAAATTCATCCTTGGAGAATTGGCGATCCAATGAGTGGCACGGATCTTTGCACACGGTATCGAGTCCGAACTCGGTACCCGGCATAAACATCACGGACGCATCGAGAATCATGATTTCCAAGATCGAGAGTTCGGGCCAACTTAGCCCACATTATCTTTGGACTCGAGTTGTGGAATGATGATTAGAGACATATATTTGAGTATGGAACCCTTCGGAGCACAATTGGATGAGAAGGTGCGAAGTTGCTCCAAATTGGGTTAATTGGTTTCGATGGATCCCACCCAATCTTACTCCGACCCAAATGAGAAGACTTTACCGCATGATGCCCCGGATGTGGTACTTAATGGGGTATTTGAAGGCCCGGCAAGGTCGATGGAATCGGGGAGAAACGAGCTTGGGAACAAAGCCCACATGTGGACTCGTTCAGTGATGCCGATGCCACGAAACAAGGACTCTCATACACTTTCGAGCCTGGTTCATTCTAGATTTAATTTTGTGGAATAAAGGTTCCAACCCGAGCATTTTCGAGAGGCTATCTCTTAGAAGGATACAAGGACGTCCCAAGCTTGGATCAATGAAGGTAAATTCATCCTTGGAGAATTGGCGATCAATGAGTGGCACGGATCTTTGCACCACGGTATCGAGTACGAACTCGGTACCGGCATAAACATCACGGACGCATCCAAGAATCATGATTTCCAAGATCGAGAGTTTGGGCCAACTTTGCCTGCACTATCTTTGGACTAGAGTTGTGGAATGATGATTAGAGACATATATTTGAGTTTGGAACCCTTTGGAGCAGAATTGGATGCGAAGGTGCGAAGTTGCTCCAAATTGGGTTAATTGGTTTCGATGGATCGCACCTGATCGCACCGACCTAAATGAGAAGACTTTACCCTCAAAATCCCAGGATGTGGTACTAAATGGGGTATTTGAAGACCGGCGAGGTCGATGGAAGCGAGGGAGAAACGAGCTTGGGAACAAAGGCCACATGTGGACTCGTTAAGGTGATGTCGGGGCCACAAAAACAAGGACTCTCATACACTTTCGAAAATGGTTCATTACAGATTTAATTTTGTGGAATAAAGGTTCCAACCCAAGCATTTTCGAGTGGCTATCTCTTAGAAGGATACAAGGACGTCCCTAGCTTGGATCAATGAAGGTAAATTCATCTGGGAACAAAGCCCACATGTGGACTCGTTCGGTGATGCGGTGCCAAAACAAGGACTCTCACTTTCGAGCTGGTTCATTCTAGAATTTATTTTGTGGAATAAAGGTTCCAACCAAGCATTTTCGAGAGGCTATCTCTTAGAAGGATACAAGGACGTCCCTAGCTTGGATCAATGAAGGTAAATTCATCTTGGATCAATCAATGAGTACGGATCTTTGCACCATATCGAGTCGACCTCGGTACTGCATAAACATCACGGACGCATCCAAGAATCATGATTTCCAAGATCGAGAGTTTGGGCCAACTTTGCACACACTATCTTTGGACAGAGTTGTGGAATGATGATTAGAGACATATATTT
>JAUJYP020001265.1:0-61585 GCA_030674075.2 Linum usitatissimum
CAAGGAGGTGAGAGAGGACTCTACCAAGTTACATTATGCATAGTGGAATTGCACTATTCCAAGGCACACAATGCTTATTGAATGGTCGAGCTACAAAATTTAAAGGTGCCTGTGCATAGTGAAAATTCACTGTACAAAGGTCCACTATCCATTGTGCATGGTGGAAGTGCATCATACTAGGGTCAAATTTGCATAATCCATGATGAAAGTGCGCCATACCATAGGGCATGGGGCATTGTGAATGGTTGAACTATAGGATTATAATGTGCATGGTGCATAGTGGAAGTACACCATACTAAAGTGCAAAGTACGAGGAGGTGAGAGAGGACTCTACCAAGTTACATTATGCATAGTGGAATTGCACTATACCAAGGCACACAATGCTTATTGAATGGTCGAGCTACAAAATATAAAGGTTCACTGTGCGTAGTGGAAATTCACTGTACAAAGGTCCCCTGTCGATTGTGCATGGTGGAAATGCATCATACTATTGTCAAATTTGCATAATGCATGATGAAACTGCACCTTACCATAGGGGGCGGGGTGAATGGGGAGGGTGGAAGATAAAAATAATAATGGGGGGGGGGGGAGGGAAGTACACCATACTAAGGTGCAAAGTACAAGGAGGTGAGAGAGGACTCTACCAAGTTACATTATGCATAGTGGAATTGCACTATACCAAGGCATATAATGCTTATTGAATGGTCGAGCTACAAAATTTAAAGGTGCACTTGTGCATAGTGAAAATTCACCGTACAAAGGTCCGCTATCCATTGTGCATGGTGGAAGTGCATCATACTAGGGTCATATTCGCATAATGCATGATGAAAGTGCACATTACTATTGGGCACGGTGCATTGTGAATGGTGGAACTACATGATTCTAATGTGGAAGGTGCATAGTGGAAGTACACCATACTAAGGTGCAAAGTACAAGGAGGTGCGAGAGGACTCTACCAAGTTACATTATGCATAGTGGAATTGCACTATACCAAGGCACACAATGCTTATTGAATGGTCGACCTACAAAATATAAAGGTACACTGTGCTTAGTGGAAATTCACTATACAAAGGTTCGCTGTCCATTGTGCATGGTGAAAGTGCATCATACTAGGGTCAAATTTGAATAATGCATGATGAAACAGCACCTAACCATAGGGCACGGTGCATTGTGAATGGTTGAACTACATGATTATAATGTGCAAGGTGCATAGTGGAAGTACACCATACTAAGGTGCAAAGTACAAGGAGGTGAGAGAGGACTCTAGCAACTTACATTATGCATAGTGGAATTGCACTATACCAAGGCACACAATGCTTATTGAATGGTCGACCTACAAAATATAAAGGTACACTGTGGTTAGTGGAAATTCACTGTACAAAGGTTCGCTGTCCATTGTGCATGGTGAAAGTGCATCATACTAGGGTCAAATTTGAATAATGCATGATGAAACAGCACCTAACCATAGGGCACGGTGCATTGTGAATGGTTGAACTACATGATTATAATGTGCAAGGTGCATAGTGGAAGTACACCATACTAAGGTGCAAAGTACAAGGAGGTGAGAGAGGACTCTAGCAACTTACATTATGCATAGTGGAATTGCACTATACCAAGGCACACAATGCTTATTGAATGGTCGAGCTATAAAATATAAAGGTGCAATGTGCATAGTGGAAATTCACTATACAAAGGTCCACTGTCCATTGTGCATGGTGGAAGTGCATCATACTAGGGTCAAATTTGCATAATGCATGATGAAAGTGCACCTTACCATAGGGCACGGTGCATTGTGAATGGTGGAACTACATGATTATAATGTGCAAGGTGCATAGTGGAAGTACACCATACTAAGGTGCAAAGTACAAGGAGGTGAGAGAGGACTCTACCAAGTTACATTATGCATAGTGGAATTGCACTATTCCAAGGCATATAATGCTTATTGAATGGTCGAGCTACAAAATTTAAAGGTGCACTGTGCATAGTGAAAATTTACCGTACAAATGTCCGCTATCCATTCTGCATGGTGGAAGTGCATCATACTAGGGTCATATTCGCATAATGCATGATGAAAGTGCACATTACTATAGGGCACGGTGCATTGTGAATGGTGGAACTACATGATTATAATGTGCAAGGTGCATAGTGGAAGTACACCATACTAAGGTGCAAAGTACAAGGAGGTGCGAGAGGACTCTACCAAGTTACATTATGCATAGTGGAATTGCACTATACCAAGGCACACAATGCTTATTGAATGGTCGACCTACAAAATATAAAGGTACACTATGGTTAGTGGAAATTCACTATACAAAGGTCCGCTGTCCATTGTGCATGGTGGAAGTGCATCATACTAGGGTCAAATTTGCATAATGCATGATGAAAGTGCACCTTACCATAGGGCACGGTGCATTGTGAATGGTGGAACTACATGATTATAATGTGCAAGGTGCATAGTGGAAGTACACCATACTAAGGTGCAAAGTACAAGGAGGTGAGAGAGGACTCTACCAAGTTACATTATGCATAGTGGAATTGCACTATTCCAAGGCATATAATGCTTATTGAATGGTCGAGCTACAAAATTTAAAGGTGCACCGTGCATAGTGAAAATTCACCGTACAAAGGTCCGCTATCCATTGTGCATGGTGGAAGTGCATCATACTAGGGTCATATTTGCATAATCCATGATGAAAGTGCGCCATACCATAGGGCATGGGGCATTGTGAATGGTTGAACTATAGGATTATAATGTGCATGGTGCATAGTGGAAGTACACCATACTAAAGTGCAAAGTACGAGGAGGTGAGAGAGGACTCTACCAAGTTACATTATGCATAGTGGAATTATACTATACCAAGGCACACAATGCTTATTCAATGGTCGAGCTACAAAATATAAAGGTTCACCGTGCGTAGTGGAAATTCACTGTACAAAGCTCCGCTGTCGATTGTGCATGGTGGAAATGCATTTATACTATTGTCAAATTTGCATAATGCATGATGAAACTGCACCTTACCATAGGGCACGGTGCATTGTGAATGGTGGAACTACATGATTATAATGTGCAAGGTGCATAGTGGAAGTACACCATACTAAGGTGCAAAGTACAAGGAGGTGAGAGAGGACTCTACCAAGTTACATTATGCATAGTGGAATTGCACTATTCCAAGGCATATAATGCTTATTGAATGGTCGAGCTACAAAATTTAAAGGTGCACGGTGCATAGTGAAAATTTACTGTACAAATGTCCGCTATCCATTCTGCATGGTGGAAGTGCATCATACTAGGGTCATATTCGCATAATGCATGATGGAAGTGCACATTACTATTGGGCACGGTGCATTGTGAATGGTGGAACTACATGATTCTAATGTGGAAGGTGCATAGTGGAAGTACACCATACTAAGGTGCAAAGTACAAGGAGGTGCGAGAGGACTCTACCAAGTTACATTATGCATAGTGGAATTGCACTATACCAAGACACACAATGCTTATTGAATGGTCGACCTACAAAATATAAAGGTACACTATGGTTAGTGGAAATGCCAGTACAAAGGTTCGCTGTCCATTGTGCATGGTGAAAGTGCATCATACTAGGGTCAAATTTGAATAATGCATGATGAAACAGCACCTAACCATAGGGCACGGTGCATTGTGAATGGTTGAACTACATGATTATAATGTGCAAGGTGCATAGTGGAAGTACACCATACTAAGGTGCAAAGTACAAGGAGGTGAGAGAGGACTCTAGCAACTTACATTATGCATAGTGGAATTGCACTATACCAAGGCACACAATGCTTATTGAATGGTCGAGCTATAAAATATAAAGGTGCAATGTGCATAGTGGAAATTCACTATACAAAGGTCCACCGTCCATTGTGCATGGTGGAAGTGCATCATACTAGGGTCAAATTTGCATAATGCATGATGAAAGTGCACCTTACCATAGGGCACGGTGCATTGTGAATGGTTGAACTACATGATTATAATGTGCAAGGTGCATAGTGGAAGTACACCATACTAAGGTGCAAAGTACAAGGAGGTGAGAGAGGACTCTACCAAGTTACATTATGCATAGTGGAATTGCACTATTCCAAGGCATATAATGCTTATTGAATGGTCGAGCTACAAAATTTAAAGGTGCACCGTGCATAGTGAAAATTCACCGTACAAAGGTCCGCTATCCATTGTGCATGGTGGAAGTGCATCATACTAGGGTCATATTCGCATAATGCATGATGAAAGTGCACATTACTATTGGGCACGGTGCATTGTGAATGGTGGAACTACATGATTCTAATGTGGAAGGTGCATAGTGGAAGTACACCATACTAAGGTGCAAAGTACAAGGAGGTGCGAGAGGACTCTACCAAGTTACATTATGCATAGTGGAATTGCACTATACCAAGGCACACAATGCTTATTGAATGGTCGACCTACAAAATATAAAGGTACACTATGGTTAGTGGAAATTCACTATACAAAGGTTCGCCGTCCATTGTGCATGGTGGAAGTGCATCATACTAGGGTCAAATTTGAATAATGCATGATGAAACTGCACCTTACCATAGGGCACGGTGCATTGTGAATGGTTGAACTACATGATTATAATGTGCAAGGTGCATAGTGGAAGTACACCATACTAAGGTGCAAAGTACAAGGAGGTGAGAGAGGACTCTAGCAACTTACATTATGCATAGTGGAATTGCACTATACCAAGGCACACAATGCTTATTGAATGGTCGAGCTATAAAATATAAAGGTGCACCGTGCATAGTGGAAATTCACTGTACAAAGGTTCGCTGTCCATTGTGCATGGTGGAAGTGCATCATACTAGGGTCAAATTTGCATAATGCATGATGAAAGTGCACCATACCATAGGGCACGGGGCATTGTGAATGGTTGAACTATAGGATTATAATGTGCATGGTGCATAGTGGAAGTACACCATACTAAAGTGCAAAGTACAAGGAGGTGAGAGAGGACTCTACCAAGTTACATTATGCATAGTGGAATTGTACTATACCAAAGCACACAATGCTTATTGAATGGTCGAGCTACAAAATATAAAGGTTCACTGTGCGTAGTGGAAATTCACCGTACAAAGCTCCGCTGTCGATTGTGCATGGTGGAAATGCATCATACTATTGTCAAATTTGCATAATGCATGATGAAACTGCACCTTACCATAGGGCACGGTGCATTGTGAATGGTGGAACTACATGATTATAATGTGCAAGGTGCATAGTGGAAGTACACCATACTAAGGTGCAAAGTACAAGGAGGTGAGAGAGGACTCTACCAAGTTACATTATGCATAGTGGAATTGCACTATTCCAAGGCATATAATGCTTATTGAATGGTCGAGCTACAAAATTTAAAGGTGCACCGTGCATAGTGAAAATTCACCGTACAAAGGTCCGCTATCCATTGTGCATGGTGGAAGTGCATCATACTAGGGTCATATTCGCATAATGCATGATGAAAGTGCACATTACTATTGGGCACGGTGCATTGTGAATGGTGGAACTACATGATTCTAATGTGGAAGGTGCATAGTGGAAGTACACCATACTAAGGTGCAAAGTACAAGGAGGTGCGAGAGGACTCTACCAAGTTACATTATGCATAGTGGAATTGCACTATACCAAGGCACACAATGCTTATTGAATGGTCGACCTACAAAATATAAAGGTACACTATGGTTAGTGGAAATTCACCGTACAAAGGTTCGCTGTCCATTGTGCATGGTGAAAGTGCATCATACTAGGGTCAAATTTGAATAATGCATGATGAAACAGCACCTAACCATAGGGCACGGTGCATTGTGAATGGTTGAACTACATGATTATAATGTGCAAGGTGCATAGTGGAAGTACACCATACTAAGGTGCAAAGTACAAGGAGGTGAGAGAGGACTCTAGCAACTTACATTATGCATAGTGGAATTGCACTATACCAAGGCACACAATGCTTATTGAATGGTCGAGCTATAAAATATAAAGGTGCAATGTGCATAGTGGAAATTCACTATACAAAGGTCCACCGTCCATTGTGCATGGTGGAAGTGCATCATACTAGGGTCAAATTTGCATAATGCATGATGAAAGTGCACCTTACCATAGGGCACGGTGCATTGTGAATGGTGGAACTACATGATTATAATGTGCAAGGTGCATAGTGGAAGTACACCATACTAAGGTGCAAAGTACAAGGAGGTGAGAGAGGACTCTACCAAGTTACATTATGCATAGTGGAATTGCACTATTCCAAGGCATATAATGCTTATTGAATGGTCGAGCTACAAAATTTAAAGGTGCACCGTGCATAGTGAAAATTCACCGTACAAAGGTCCGCTATCCATTGTGCATGGTGGAAGTGCATCATACTAGGGTCATATTCGCATAATGCATGATGAAAGTGCACATTACTATAGGGCACGGTGCATTGTGAATGGTGGAACTACATGATTCTAATGTGCAAGGTGCATAGTGGAAGTACACCATACTAAGGTGCAAAGTACAAGGAGGTGCGAGAGGACTCTACCAAGTTACATTATGCATAGTAGAATTGCACTATACCAAGACACACAATGCTTAATGAATGGTCGACCTAAAATATATAAAGGTACACTATGGTTAGTGGAAATTCACTATACAAAGGTCCACTGTCCATTGTGCATGGTGGAAGTGCATCATACTAGGGTCAAATTTGCATAATGCATGATGAAACTGCACCTTACCATAGGGCACGGTGCATTGTGAATGGTGGAACTACATGATTATAATGTGCAAGGTGCATAGTGGAAGTACACCATACTAAGGTGCAAAGTACAAGGAGGTGAGAGAGGACTCTACCAAGTTACATTATGCATAGTGGAATTGCACTATTCCAAGGCATATAATGCTTATTGAATGGTCGAGCTACAAAATTTAAAGGTGCACTGTGCATAGTGAAAATTCACTGTACAAAGGTCCGCTATCCATTGTGCATGGTGGAAGTGCATCATACTAGGGTCATATTTGCATAATCCATGATGAAAGTGCGCCATACCATAGGGCATGGGGCATTGTGAATGGTTGAACTATAGGATTATAATGTGCATGGTGCATAGTGGAAGTACACCATACTAAAGTGCAAAGTACAAGGAGGTGAGAGAGGACTCTACCAAGTTACATTATGCATAGTGGAATTGTACTATACCAAAGCACACAATGCTTATTGAATGGTCGAGCTACAAAATATAAAGGTTCACTGTGCGTAGTGGAAATTCACTGTACAAAGGTCCGCTGTCCATTGTGCATGGTGGAAATGCATTATACTATTGTCAAATTTGCATAATGCATGATGAAACTGCACCTTACCATAGGGCACGGTGCATTGTGAATGGTGGAACTACATGATTATAATGTGCAAGGTGCATAGTGGAAGTACACCATACTAAGGTGCAAAGTACAAGGAGGTGAGAGAGGACTCTACCAAGTTACATTATGCATAGTGGAATTGCACTATTCCAAGGCATATAATGCTTATTGAATGGTCGAGCTACAAAATTTAAAGGTGCACTGTGCATAGTGAAAATTCACTGTACAAAGGTCCGCTATCCATTGTGCATGGTGGAAGTGCATCATACTAGGGTCATATTCGCATAATGCATGATGAAAGTGCACATTACTATTGGGCACGGTGCATTGTGAATGGTGGAACTACATGATTCTAATGTGGAAGGTGCATAGTGGAAGTACACCATACTAAGGTGCAAAGTACAAGGAGGTGCGAGAGGACTCTACCAAGTTACATTATGCATAGTGGAATTGCACTATACCAAGGCACACAATGCTTATTGAATGGTCTACCTACAAAATATAAAGGTACACTATGGTTAGTGGAAATTCACCGTACAAAGGTTCGCTGTCCATTGTGCATGGTGAAAGTGCATCATACTAGGGTCAAATTTGAATAATGCATGATGAAACAGCACCTAACCATAGGGCACGGTGCATTGTGAATGGTTGAACTACATGATTATAATGTGCAAGGTGCATAGTGGAAGTACACCATACTAAGGTGCAAAGTACAAGGAGGTGAGAGAGGACTCTAGCAACTTACATTATGCATAGTGGAATTGCACTATACCAAGGCACACAATGCTTATTGAATGGTCGAGCTATAAAATATAAAGGTGCAATGTGCATAGTGGAAATTCACTATACAAAGGTCCACTGTCCATTGTGCATGGTGGAAGTGCATCATACTAGGGTCAAATTTGCATAATGCATGATGAAACTGCACCTTACCATAGGGCACGGTGCATTGTGAATGGTGGAACTACATGATTATAATGTGCAAGGTGCATAGTGGAAGTACACCATACTAAGGTGCAAAGTACAAGGAGGTGAGAGAGGACTCTACCAAGTTACATTATGCATAGTGGAATTGCACTATTCCAAGGCATATAATGCTTATTGAATGGTCGAGCTACAAAATTTAAAGGTGCACCGTGCATAGTGAAAATTCACCGTACAAAGGTCCGCTATCCATTGTGCATGGTGGAAGTGCATCATACTAGGGTCATATTCGCATAATGCATGATGAAAGTGCACATTACTATTGGGCACGGTGCATTGTGAATGGTGGAACTACATGATTCTAATGTGGAAGGTGCATAGTGGAAGTACACCATACTAAGGTGCAAAGTACAAGGAGGTGCGAGAGGACTCTACCAAGTTACATTATGCATAGTGGAATTGCACTATACCAAGGCACACAATGCTTATTGAATGGTCGACCTACAAAATATAAAGGTACACTATGGTTAGTGGAAATTCACTGTACAAAGGTTCGCTGTCCATTGTGCATGGTGAAAGTGCATCATACTAGGGTCAAATTTGAATAATGCATGATGAAACTGCACCTAACCATAGGGCACGGTGCATTGTGAATGGTTGAACTACATGATTATAATGTGCAAGGTGCATAGTGGAAGTACACCATACTAAGGTGCAAAGTACAAGGAGGTGAGAGAGGACTCTAGCAACTTACATTATGCATAGTGGAATTGCACTATACCAAGGCACACAATGCTTATTGAATGGTCGAGCTATAAAATATAAAGGTGCACCGTGCATAGTGGAAATTCACTATACAAAGGTCCACCGTCCATTGTGCATGGTGGAAGTGCATCATACTAGGGTCAAATTTGCATAATCCATGATGAAAGTGCACCATACCATAGGGCACGGGGCATTGTGAATGGTTGAACTATAGGATTATAATGTGCATGGTGCATAGTGGAAGTACACCATACTAAAGTGCAAAGTACAAGGAGGTGAGAGAGGACTCTACCAAGTTACATTATGCATAGTGGAATTGTACTATACCAAAGCACACAATGCTTATTGAATGGTCGAGCTACAAAAATATAAAGGTTCACCGTGCGTAGTGGAAATTCACCGTACAAAGCTCCGCCGTCGATTGTGCATGGTGGAAATGCATTATACTATTGTCAAATTTGCATAATGCATGATGAAACTGCACCTTACCATAGGGCACGGTGCATTGTGAATGGTGGAACTACATGATTATAATGTGCAAGGTGCATAGTGGAAGTACACCATACTAAGGTGCAAAGTACAAGGAGGTGAGAGAGGACTCTACCAAGTTACATTATGCATAGTGGAATTGCACTATTCCAAGGCATATAATGCTTATTGAATGGTCGAGCTACAAAATTTAAAGGTGCACCGTGCATAGTGAAAATTCACCGTACAAAGGTCCGCTATCCATTGTGCATGGTGGAAGTGCATCATACTAGGGTCATATTCGCATAATGCATGATGAAAGTGCACATTACTATTGGGCACGGTGCATTGTGAATGGTGGAACTACATGATTCTAATGTGGAAGGTGCATAGTGGAAGTACACCATACTAAGGTGCAAAGTACAAGGAGGTGCGAGAGGACTCTACCAAGTTACATTATGCATAGTAGAATTGCACTATACCAAGACACACAATGCTTAATGAATGGTCGACCTACAAAATATAAAGGTACACTATGGTTAGTGGAAATTCACCGTACAAAGGTTCGCTGTCCATTGTGCATGGTGAAAGTGCATCATACTAGGGTCAAATTTGAATAATGCATGATGAAACAGCACCTAACCATAGGGCACGGTGCATTGTGAATGGTTGAACTACATGATTATAATGTGCAAGGTGCATAGTGGAAGTACACCATACTAAGGTGCAAAGTACAAGGAGGTGAGAGAGGACTCTAGCAACTTACATTATGCATAGTGGAATTGCACTATACCAAGACACACAATGCTTATTGAATGGTCGAGCTATAAAATATAAAGGTGCAATGTGCATAGTGGAAATTCACTATACAAAGGTCCACTGTCCATTGTGCATGGTGGAAGTGCATCATACTAGGGTCAAATTTGCATAATGCATGATGAAACTGCACCTTACCATAGGGCACGGTGCATTGTGAATGGTGGAACTACATGATTATAATGTGCAAGGTGCATAGTGGAAGTACACCATACTAAGGTGCAAAGTACAAGGAGGTGAGAGAGGACTCTACCAAGTTACATTATGCATAGTGGAATTGCACTATTCCAAGGCATATAATGCTTATTGAATGGTCGAGCTACAAAATTTAAAGGTGCACTGTGCATAGTGAAAATTTACCGTACAAAGGTCCGCTATCCATTGTGCATGGTGGAAGTGCATCATACTAGGGTCATATTCGCATAATGCATGATGAAAGTGCACATTACTATTGGGCACGGTGCATTGTGAATGGTGGAACTACATGATTCTAATGTGGAAGGTGCATAGTGGAAGTACACCATACTAAGGTGCAAAGTACAAGGAGGTGCGAGAGGACTCTACCAAGTTACATTATGCATAGTGGAATTGCACTATACCAAGGCACACAATGCTTATTGAATGGTCGACCTACAAAATATAAAGGTACACTATGGTTAGTGGAAATTCACCGTACAAAGGTTCGCTGTCCATTGTGCATGGTGAAAGTGCATCATACTAGGGTCAAATTTGAATAATGCATGATGAAACAGCACCTAACCATAGGGCACGGTGCATTGTGAATGGTTGAACTACATGATTATAATGTGCAAGGTGCATAGTGGAAGTACACCATACTAAGGTGCAAAGTACAAGGAGGTGAGAGAGGACTCTAGCAACTTACATTATGCATAGTGGAATTGCACTATACCAAGGCACACAATGCTTATTGAATGGTCGAGCTATAAAATATAAAGGTGCACCGTGCATAGTGGAAATTCACTATACAAAGGTCCACCGTCCATTGTACATGGTGGAAGTGCATCATACTAGGGTCAAATCTGCATAATCCATTATGAAAGTGCGCCATACCATAGGGCACGGGGCATTGTGAATGGTTAAACTATAGGATTATAGTGTGCATGGTGCATAGTGGAAGTACACCGTACTAAAGTGCAAAGTACAAGGAGGTGAGAGAGGACTCTACCAAGTTACATTATGCATAGTGGAATTGTACTATACCAAGGCACACAATGCTTATTCAATGGTCGAGCTACAAAAATATAAAGGTTCACCGTGCGTAGTGGAAATTCACCGTACAAAGCTCCGCCGTCGATTGTGCATGGTGGAAATGCATTATACTATTGTCAAATTTGCATAATGCATGATGAAACTGCACCTTACCATAGGGCACGGTGCATTGTGAATGGTGGAACTACATGATTATAATGTGCAAGGTGCATAGTGGAAGTACACCATACTAAGGTGCAAAGTACAAGGAGGTGAGAGAGGACTCTACCAAGTTACATTATGCATAGTGGAATTGCACTATTCCAAGGCATATAATGCTTATTGAATGGTCGAGCTACAAAATTTAAAGGTGCACCGTGCATAGTGAAAATTCACCGTACAAAGGTCCGCTATCCATTGTGCATGGTGGAAGTGCATCATACTAGGGTCATATTCGCATAATGCATGATGAAAGTGCACATTACTATTGGGCACGGTGCATTGTGAATGGTGGAACTACATGATTCTAATGTGGAAGGTGCATAGTGGAAGTACACCATACTAAGGTGCAAAGTACAAGGAGGTGAGAGAGGACTCTACCAAGTTACATTATGCATAGTGGAATTGCACTATACCAAGGCAAATAATGCTTATTGAATGGTCGACCTACAAAATATAAAGGTACACTGTGCATAGTGGAAATTCACGTACAAAGGTTCGCTATCCATTGTGCATGGTGGAAGTGCATCATACTAGGGTCAAATTTGCATAATGCATGATGAAAGTGCACATAACCATAGGGCACGGTGCATTGTGAATGGTTGAACTACATGATTATAATGTGCAAGGTGCATAGTGGAAGTACACCATACTAAGGTGCAAAGTACAAGGAGGTGCGAGAGGACTCTACCAAGTTACATTATGCATAGTGGAATTGCACTATACCAAGACACACAATGCTTAATGAATGGTCGACCTACAAAATATAAAGGTACACTATGGTTAGTGGAAATTCACCGTACAAAGGTTCGCTGTCCATTGTGCATGGTGAAAGTGCATCATACTAGGGTCAAATTTGAATAATGCATGATGAAACAGCACCTAACCATAGGGCACGGTGCATTGTGAATGGTTGAACTACATGATTATAATGTGCAAGGTGCATAGTGGAAGTACACCATACTAAGGTGCAAAGTACAAGGAGGTGAGAGAGGACTCTAGCAACTTACATTATGCATAGTGGAATTGCACTATACCAAGACACACAATGCTTATTGAATGGTCGAGCTATAAAATATAAAGGTGCAATGTGCATAGTGGAAATTCACTATACAAAGGTCCACTGTCCATTGTGCATGGTGGAAGTGCATCATACTAGGGTCAAATTTGCATAATGCATGATGAAAGTGCACCTTACCATAGGGCACGGTGCATTGTGAATGGTTGAACTACATGATTATAATGTGCAAGGTGCATAGTGGAAGTACACCATACTAAGGTGCAAAGTACAAGGAGGTGAGAGAGGACTCTACCAAGTTACATTATGCATAGTGGAATTGCACTATTCCAAGGCACATAATGCTTATTGAATGGTCTAGCTACAAAATTTAAAGGTGCACTGTGCATAGTGGAAATTCACTATACAAAGGTCCACCGTCCATTGTGCATGGTGGAAGTGCATCATACTAGGGTCAAATTTGCATAATGCATGATGAAAGTGCACCTTACCATAGGGCACGGTGCATTGTGAATGGTGGAACTACATGATTATAATGTGCAAGGTGCATAGTGGAAGTACACCATACTAAGGTGCAAAGTACAAGGAGGTGAGAGAGGACTCTACCAAGTTACATTATGCATAGTGGAATTGCACTATTCCAAGGCATATAATGCTTATTGAATGGTCGAGCTACAAAATTTAAAGGTGCACCGTGCATAGTGAAAATTCACCGTACAAAGGTCCGCTATCCATTGTGCATGGTGGAAGTGCATCATACTAGGGTCATATTCGCATAATGCATGATGAAAGTGCACATTACTATTGGGCACGGTGCATTGTGAATGGTGGAACTACATGATTCTAATGTGGAAGGTGCATAGTGGAAGTACACCATACTAAGGTGCAAAGTACAAGGAGGTGCGAGAGGACTCTACCAAGTTACATTATGCATAGTGGAATTGCACTATACCAAGGCACACAATGCTTATTGAATGGTCGACCTATAAAATATAAAGGTACACTATGGTTAGTGGAAATTCACCGTACAAAGGTTCGCTGTCCATTGTGCATGGTGAAAGTGCATCATACTAGGGTCAAATTTGAATAATGCATGATGAAACAGCACCTAACCATAGGGCACGGTGCATTGTGAATGGTTGAACTACATGATTATAATGTGCAAGGTGCATAGTGGAAGTACACCATACTAAGGTGCAAAGTACAAGGAGGTGAGAGAGGACTCTAGCAACTTACATTATGCATAGTGGAATTGCACTATACCAAGGCACACAATGCTTATTGAATGGTCGAGCTATAAAATATAAAGGTGCACCGTGCATAGTGGAAATTCACTATACAAAGGTCCACTGTCCATTGTGCATGGTGGAAGTGCATCATACTAGGGTCAAATTTGCATAATGCATGATGAAAGTGCACCATACCATAGGGCACGGGGCATTGTGAATGGTTGAACTATAGGATTATAATGTGCATGGTGCATAGTGGAAGTACACCATACTAAAGTGCAAAGTACAAGGAGGTGAGAGAGGACTCTACCAAGTTACATTATGCATAGTGGAATTGCACTATACCAAGGCACACAATGCTTATTGAATGGTCGAGCTACAAAATATAAAGGTTCACCGTGCATAGTGGAAATTCACCGTACAAAGGTCCGCTATCCATTGTGCATGGTGGAAGTGCATCATACTAGGGTCATATTTGCATAATGCATGATGAAAGTGCACATTACCATAGGGCACGGTGCATTGTGAATGGTGGAACTACATGATTTAATGTGCAAGGTGCATAGTGGAAGTACACCATACTAAGGTGCAAAGTACAAGGAGGTGAGAGAGGACTCTACCAAGTTACATTATGCATAGTGGAATTGCACTATACCAAGGCACACAATGCTTATGAATGGTGAGCTACAAAATATAAAGGTACACGTGCTAGTGGAAATTCACTATACAAAGGTCCCCGTCCATTGTGCATGGTGGAAGTGCATCATACTAGGGTCAAATTTGCATAATGCATGATGAAACTGCACTTACCATAGGGCACGGTGCTTGTGAATGGTTGAACTACATGATTTAATGTGCAAGGTGCATAGTGGAAGTACACCATACTAAGGTGCAAAGTACAAGGAGGTGAGAGAGGACTCTACCAAGTTACATTATGCATAGTGGAATTGCACTATACCAAGGATATAATGTTTTGAATGGTCGAGCTACAAAATTAAAGGTCACTGTGCATAGTGGAAATTCACTGTACAAAGGTCCGTTCCATTGTGATGGTGGAAGTGCATATACTAGGGTAATTTGCATAATGCATGATGAAAGGCACCTACATAGGGCACGGTGCATTGTGATGGTTGAACTATATGATTTAATGTGCAAGGTGCATAGTGGAAGTACACCATATAAGGTGCAAAGTACAAGGAGGTGAGAGAGGACTTTACCAAGTTACATTATGCATAGTGGAATTGTACTATACCAAGGCACACAATGCTTATTGAATGGTCGAGCTACAAAATATAAAGGTGCACTGTGCATAGTGGAAATTCACTGTACAAAGGTCCGCTGTCCATTGTGCATGGTGGAAATGCATCATACTAGGGTCAAATTTGCATAATGCATGATGAAAGTGCACCTTACCATAGGGCACGGTGCATTGTGAATGGTGGAACTACATGATTATAATGTGCAAGGTGCATAGTGGAAGTACACCATACTAAGGTGCAAAGTACAAGGAGGTGAGAGAGGACTCTACCAAGTTACATTATGCATAGTGGAATTGCACTATTCCAAGGCATATAATGCTTATTGAATGGTCGAGCTACAAAATTTAAAGGTGCACTTGTGCATAGTGAAAATTCACTGTACAAAGGTCCGCTATCCATTGTGCATGGTGGAAGTGCATCATACTAGGGTCATATTCGCATAATGCATGATGGAAGTGCACATTACTATTGGGCACGGTGCATTGTGAATGGTGGAACTACATGATTCTAATGTGGAAGGTGCATAGTGGAAGTACACCATACTAAGGTGCAAAGTACAAGGAGGTGCGAGAGGACTCTACCAAGTTACATTATGCATAGTGGAATTGCACTATACCAAGGCACACAATGCTTATTGAATGGTCGACCTACAAAATATAAAGGTACACTATGGTTAGTGGAAATTCACCGTACAAAGGTTCGCTGTCCATTGTGCATGGTGAAAGTGCATCATACTAGGGTCAAATTTGAATAATGCATGATGAAACAGCACCTAACCATAGGGCACGGTGCATTGTGAATGGTTGAACTACATGATTATAATGTGCAAGGTGCATAGTGGAAGTACACCATACTAAGGTGCAAAGTACAAGGAGGTGAGAGAGGACTCTAGCAACTTACATTATGCATAGTGGAATTGCACTATACCAAGGCACACAATGCTTATTGAATGGTCGAGCTATAAAATATAAAGGTGCAATGTGCATAGTGGAAATTCACTATACAAAGGTCCACTGTCCATTGTGCATGGTGGAAGTGCATCATACTAGGGTCAAATTTGCATAATGCATGATGAAACTGCACCTTACCATAGGGCACGGTGCATTGTGAATGGTGGAACTACATGATTATAATGTGCAAGGTGCATAGTGGAAGTACACCATACTAAGGTGCAAAGTACAAGGAGGTGAGAGAGGACTCTACCAAGTTACATTATGCATAGTGGAATTGCACTATTCCAAGGCATATAATGCTTATTGAATGGTCGAGCTACAAAATTTAAAGGTGCACTGTGCATAGTGAAAATTCACCGTACAAAGGTCCGCTATCCATTGTGCATGGTGGAAGTGCATCATACTAGGGTCATATTCGCATAATGCATGATGAAAGTGCACATTACTATTGGGCACGGTGCATTGTGAATGGTGGAACTACATGATTCTAATGTGGAAGGTGCATAGTGGAAGTACACCATACTAAGGTGCAAAGTACAAGGAGGTGCGAGAGGACTCTACCAAGTTACATTATGCATAGTGGAATTGCACTATACCAAGGCACACAATGCTTATTGAATGGTCGACCTACAAAATATAAAGGTACACTATGGTTAGTGGAAATTCACTGTACAAAGGTCCGCTGTCCATTGTGCATGGTGGAAGTGCATCATACTAGGGTCAAATTTGCATAATGCATGATGAAACTGCACCTTACCATAGGGCACGGTGCATTGTGAATGGTTGAACTACATGATTATAATGTGCAAGGTGCATAGTGGAAGTACACCATACTAAGGTGCAAAGTACAAGGAGGTGAGAGAGGACTCTACCAAGTTACATTATGCATAGTGGAATTGCACTATACCAAGGCATATAATGCTTATTGAATGGTCGAGCTACAAAATATAAAGGTGCACTGTGCATAGTGGAAATTCACTGTACAAAGGTCCGCTATCCATTGTGCATGGTGGAAGTGCATCATACTAGGGTCATATTTGCATAATGCATGATGAAAGTGCACCATACCATAGGGCACGGGGCATTGTGAATGGTTGAACTATAGGATTATAATGTGCATGGTGCATAGTGGAAGTACACCATACTAAAGTGCAAAGTACAAGGAGGTGAGAGAGGACTCTACCAAGTTACATTATGCATAGTGGAATTGTACTATACCAAAGCACACAATGCTTATTGAATGGTCGAGCTACAAAATATAAAGGTTCACTGTGCGTAGTGGAAATTCACTGTACAAAGCTCCGCTGTCGATTGTGCATGGTGGAAATGCATCATACTATTGTCAAATTTGCATAATGCATGATGAAACTGCACCTAACCATAGGGCACGGTGCATTGTGAATGGTGGAACTACATGATTATAATGTGCAAGGTGCATAGTGGAAGTACACCATACTAAGGTGCAAAGTACAAGGAGGTGAGAGAGGACTCTACCAAGTTACATTATGCATAGTGGAATTGCACTATTCCAAGGCATATAATGCTTATTGAATGGTCGAGCTACAAAATTTAAAGGTGCACTTGTGCATAGTGAAAATTCACTGTACAAAGGTCCGCTATCCATTGTGCATGGTGGAAGTGCATCATACTAGGGTCATATTCGCATAATGCATGATGAAAGTGCACATTACTATTGGGCACGGTGCATTGTGAATGGTGGAACTACATGATTCTAATGTGGAAGGTGCATAGTGGAAGTACACCATACTAAGGTGCAAAGTACAAGGAGGTGCGAGAGGACTCTACCAAGTTACATTATGCATAGTGGAATTGCACTATACCAAGGCACACAATGCTTATTGAATGGTCGACCTACAAAATATAAAGGTACACTATGGTTAGTGGAAATTCACTGTACAAAGGTTCGCTGTCCATTGTGCATGGTGAAAGTGCATCATACTAGGGTCAAATTTGAATAATGCAT
The DNA here is from genome assembly GCA_030674075.2 of Linum usitatissimum. NCBI lineage: Eukaryota > Viridiplantae > Streptophyta > Magnoliopsida > Malpighiales > Linaceae > Linum > Linum usitatissimum. The sequence goes on from JAUJYP020001265.1 coordinate 18,217, forward strand.
GATGAAACAGCACCTAACCATAGGGCACGGTGCATTGTGAATGGTTGAACTACATGATTATAATGTGCAAGGTGCATAGTGGAAGTACACCATACTAAGGTGCAAAGTACAAGGAGGTGAGAGAGGACTCTAGCAACTTACATTATGCATAGTGGAATTGCACTATACCAAGACACACAATGCTTATTGAATGGTCGAGCTATAAAATATAAAGGTGCAATGTGCATAGTGGAAATTCACTATACAAAGGTCCACTGTCCATTGTGCATGGTGGAAGTGCATCATACTAGGGTCAAATTTGCATAATGCATGATGAAACTGCACCTTACCATAGGGCACGGTGCATTGTGAATGGTGCAACTACATGATTATAATGTGCAAGGTGCATAGTGGAAGTACACCATACTAAGGTGCAAAGTACAAGGAGGTGAGAGAGGACTCTACCAAGTTACATTATGCATAGTGGAATTGCACTATTCCAAGGCATATAATGCTTATTGAATGGTCGAGCTACAAAATTTAAAGGTGCACTGTGCATAGTGAAAATTCACTGTACAAAGGTCCGCTATCCATTGTGCATGGTGGAAGTGCATCATACTAGGGTCATATTCGCATAATGCATGATGAAAGTGCACATTACTATTGGGCACGGTGCATTGTGAATGGTGGAACTACATGATTCTAATGTGGAAGGTGCATAGTGGAAGTACACCATACTAAGGTGCAAAGTACAAGGAGGTGCGAGAGGACTCTACCAAGTTACATTATGCATAGTGGAATTGCACTATACCAAGGCACACAATGCTTATTGAATGGTCGACCTACAAAATATAAAGGTACACTATGGTTAGTGGAAATTCACTATACAAAGGTCCGCTGTCCATTGTGCATGGTGAAAGTGCATCATACTAGGGTCAAATTTGAATAATGCATGATGAAACTGCACCTAACCATAGGGCACGGTGCATTGTGAATGGTTGAACTACATGATTATAATGTGCAAGGTGCATAGTGGAAGTACACCATACTAAGGTGCAAAGTACAAGGAGGTGAGAGAGGACTCTAGCAAGTTACATTATGCATAGTGGAATTGCACTATACCAAGGCATACAATGCTTATTGAATGGTCGAGCTATAAAATATAAAGGTGCACCGTGCATAGTGGAAATTCACTATACAAAGGTCCGCTATCCATTGTACATGGTGGAAGTGCATCATACTAGGGTCAAATCTGCATAATCCATTATGAAAGTGCGCCATACCATAGGGCACGGGGCATTGTGAATGGTTGAACTATAGGATTATAATGTGCATGGTGCATAGTGGAAGTACACCATACTAAAGTGCAAAGTACAAGGAGGTGAGAGAGGACTCTACCAAGTTACATTATGCATAGTGGAATTGTACTATACCAAGGCACACAATGCTTATTCAATGGTCGAGCTACAAAAATATAAAGGTTCACCGTGCGTAGTGGAAATTCACTGTACAAAGCTCCGCTGTCGATTGTGCATGGTGGAAATGCATTATACTATTGTCAAATTTGCATAATGCATGATGAAACTGCACCTTACCATAGAGCACGGTGCATTGTGAATGGTGGAACTACATGATTATAATGTGCAAGGTGCATAGTGGAAGTACACCATACTAAGGTGCAAAGTACAAGGAGGTGAGAGAGGACTCTACCAAGTTACATTATGCATAGTGGAATTGCACTATTCCAAGGCATATAATGCTTATTGAATGGTCGAGCTACAAAATTTAAAGGTGCACTTGTGCATAGTGAAAATTTACTGTACAAATGTCCGCTATCCATTCTGCATGGTGGAAGTGCATCATACTAGGGTCATATTCGCATAATGCATGATGGAAGTGCACATTACTATTGGGCACGGTGCATTGTGAATGGTGGAACTACATGATTCTAATGTGGAAGGTGCATAGTGGAAGTACACCATACTAAGGTGCAAAGTACAAGGAGGTGCGAGAGGACTCTACCAAGTTACATTATGCATAGTGGAATTGCACTATACCAAGACACACAATGCTTAATGAATGGTCGACCTACAAAATATAAAGGTACACTATGGTTAGTGGAAATTCACTGTACAAAGGTTCGCTGTCCATTGTGCATGGTGAAAGTGCATCATACTAGGGTCAAATTTGAATAATGCATGATGAAACAGCACCTAACCATAGGGCACGGTGCATTGTGAATGGTTGAACTACATGATTATAATGTGCAAGGTGCATAGTGGAAGTACACCATACTAAGGTGCAAAGTACAAGGAGGTGAGAGAGGACTCCAGCAACTTACATTATGCATAGTGGAATTGCACTATACCAAGACACACAATGCTTATTGAATGGTCGAGCTATAAAATATAAAGGTGCAATGTGCATAGTGGAAATTCACTATACAAAGGTCCACTGTCCATTGTGCATGGTGGAAGTGCATCATACTAGGGTCAAATTTGCATAATGCATGATGAAACTGCACCTTACCATAGGGCACGGTGCATTGTGAATGGTGCAACTACATGATTATAATGTGCAAGGTGCATAGTGGAAGTACACCATACTAAGGTGCAAAGTACAAGGAGGTGAGAGAGGACTCTACCAAGTTACATTATGCATAGTGGAATTGCACTATTCCAAGGCATATAATGCTTATTGAATGGTCGAGCTACAAAATTTAAAGGTGCCTTGTGCATAGTGAAAATTCACCGTACAAAGGTCCGCTATCCATTGTGCATGGTGGAAGTGCATCATACTAGGGTCATATTCGCATAATGCATGATGAAAGTGCACATTACTATTGGGCACGGTGCATTGTGAATGGTGGAACTACATGATTCTAATGTGGAAGGTGCATAGTGGAAGTACACCATCCTAAGGTGCAAAGAACAAAGAGGTGCGAGAGGACTCTACCAAGTTACATTATGCATAGTGGAATTGCACTATACCAAGGCACACAATGCTTATTGAATGGTCGACCTACAAAATATAAAGGTACACTATGGTTAGTGGAAATTCCAGTACAAAGGTTCGCTGTCCATTGTGCATGGTGAAAGTGCATCATACTAGGGTCAAATTTGAATAATGCATGATGAAACAGCACCTAACCATAGGGCACGGTGCATTGTGAATGGTTGAACTACATGATTATAATGTGCAAGGTGCATAGTGGAAGTACACCATACTAAGGTGCAAAGTACAAGGAGGTGAGAGAGGACTCTAGCAACTTACATTATGCATAGTGGAATTGCACTATACCAAGGCACACAATGCTTATTGAATGGTCGAGCTATAAAATATAAAGGTGCACTTGTGCATAGTGGAAATTCACTATACAAAGGTCCACTGTCCATTGTGCATGGTGGAAGTGCATCATACTAGGGTCAAATTTGCATAATCCATGATGAAAGTGCACCATACCATAGGGCACGGGGCATTGTGAATGGTTGAACTATAGGATTATAATGTGCATGGTGCATAGTGGAAGTACACCATACTAAAGTGCAAAGTACAAGGAGGTGAGAGAGGACTCTACCAAGTTACATTATGCATAGTGGAATTGTACTATACCAAGGCACACAATGCTTATTGAATGGTCGAGCTACAAAATATAAAGGTTCACTGTGCGTAGTGGAAATTCACCGTACAAAGCTCCGCTGTCGATTGTGCATGGTGGAAATGCATTATACTATTGTCAAATTTGCATAATGCATGATGAAAGCACCTTACCATAGGGCACGGTGATTGTGAATGGTGGAACTACATGATTATAAGTGCAAGGTGCATAGTGGAAGTACACCATACTAAGGTGCAAAGTACAAGGAGGTGAGAGAGGACTCTACCAAGTTACATTATGCATAGTGGAATTGCACTATACCAAGGCATATAATGCTTATTGAATGGTCGAGCTACAAAATTAAAGGTGCACTGTGCATAGTGAAAATTCACTGTACAAAGGTCCGCTATCCATTGTGCATGGTGGAAGTGCATCATACTAGGGTCATATTCGCATAATGCATGATGAAAGGCACATTACTATTGGGCACGGTGCATTGTGAATGGTGGAACTACATGATTTAATGTGAAGGTGATAGTGGAAGTACACCATACTAAGGTGCAAAGTACAAGGAGGTGAGAGAGGACTCTACCAAGTTACATTATGCATAGTGGAATTGCACTATCCAAGGCATATAATGCTTATTGAATGGTGACCTATAAAATTAAAGGTGCCGTGCATAGTGGAAATTCACTGTACAAAGGTCCGTGTCCATTGTGCATGGTGGAAGTGCATCATACTAGGGTCAAATTGATAATGCATGATGAAAGTGCACCTTACCATAGGGCACGGTGCATTGTGAATGGTTGAACTATATGATTTAATGTGCAAGGTGCATAGTGGAAGTACACCATACTAAGGTGCAAAGTACAAGCAGGTGAGAGAGGACTCTACCAAGTTACATTATGCATAGTGGAATTGCACTATACCAAGGCACACAATGCTTATTGAATGGTCGAGCTATAAAATATAAAGGTGCAATGTGCATAGTGGAAATTCACTGTACAAAGGTCGGCTGTCCATAGTACATGGTGGAAGTGCATCATATAGGGTCAAATTTGCATAATGCATGATAAAAGTGCACCAGACCATAGGGCATGGTGCATTGTGAATGGTGGAACTACATGATTATAATGTGCAAGGTGCATAGTGGAAGTACACCATACTAAGGTGCAAAGTACAAGGAGGTGAGAGAGGACTCTACCAAGTTACATTATGCATAGTGGAATTGCACTATTCCAAGGCATATAATGCTTATTGAATGGTCGAGCTACAAAATTTAAAGGTGCACTTGTGCATAGTGAAAATTCACTGTACAAAGGTCCGCTATCCATTGTGCATGGTGGAAGTGCATCATACTAGGGTCATATTCGCATAATGCATGATGAAAGTGCACATTACTATTGGGCACGGTGCATTGTGAATGGTGGAACTACATGATTCTAATGTGGAAGGTGCATAGTGGAAGTACACCATACTAAGGTGCAAAGTACAAGGAGGTGCGAGAGGACTCTACCAAGTTACATTATGCATAGTGGAATTGCACTATACCAAGGCACACAATGCTTATTGAATGGTCGACCTACAAAATATAAAGGTACACTATGGTTAGTGGAAATTCACTGTACAAAGGTTCGCTGTCCATTGTGCATGGTGAAAGTGCATCATACTAGGGTCAAATTTGAATAATGCATGATGAAACAGCACCTAACCATAGGGCACGGTGCATTGTGAATGGTTGAACTACATGATTATAATGTGCAAGGTGCATAGTGGAAGTACACCATACTAAGGTGCAAAGTACAAGGAGGTGAGAGAGGACTCTAGCAACTTACATTATGCATAGTGGAATTGCACTATACCAAGGCACACAATGCTTATTGAATGGTCGAGCTATAAAATATAAAGGTGCACTGTGCATAGTGGAAATTCACTATACAAAGGTCCACTGTCCATTGTGCATGGTGGAAGTGCATCATACTAGGGTCAAATTTGCATAATGCATGATGAAAGTGCACCATACCATAGGGCACGGGGCATTGTGAATGGTTGAACTATAGGATTATAATGTGCATGGTGCATAGTGGAAGTACACCATACTAAGGTGCAAAGTACAAGGAGGTGAGAGAGGACTCTACCAAGTTACATTATGCATAGTGGAATTGTACTATACCAAGGCACACAATGCTTATTGAATGGTCGAGCTATAAAATATAAAGGTGCACCGTGCATAGTGGAAATTCACTATACAAAGGTCCACTGTCCATTGTGCATGGTGGAAGTGCATCATACTAGGGTCAAATTTGCATAATGCATGATGAAAGTGCACCTTACCATAGGGCACGGTGCATTGTGAATGGTGGAACTACATGATTATAATGTGCAAGGTGCATAGTGGAAGTACACCATACTAAGGTGCAAAGTACAAGGAGGTGAGAGAGGACTCTACCAAGTTACATTATGCATAGTGGAATTGCACTATTCCAAGGCATATAATGCTTATTGAATGGTCGAGCTACAAAATTTAAAGGTGCACTGTGCATAGTGAAAATTCACCGTACAAAGGTCCGCTATCCATTGTGCATGGTGGAAGTGCATCATACTAGGGTCATATTCGCATAATGCATGATGAAAGTGCACATTACTATTGGGCACGGTGCATTGTGAATGGTGGAACTACATGATTCTAATGTGGAAGGTGCATAGTGGAAGTACACCATACTAAGGTGCAAAGTACAAGGAGGTGCGAGAGGACTCTACCAAGTTACATTATGCATAGTGGAATTGCACTATACCAAGGCACACAATGCTTATTGAATGGTCGACCTACAAAATATAAAGGTACACTATGGTTAGTGGAAATTCACTGTACAAAGGTTCGCTGTCCATTGTGCATGGTGAAAGTGCATCATACTAGGGTCAAATTTGAATAATGCATGATGAAACAGCACCTAACCATAGGGCACGGTGCATTGTGAATGGTTGAACTACATGATTATAATGTGCAAGGTGCATAGTGGAAGTACACCATACTAAGGTGCAAAGTACAAGGAGGTGAGAGAGGACTCTAGCAACTTACATTATGCATAGTGGAATTGCACTATACCAAGGCACACAATGCTTATTGAATGGTCGAGCTATAAAATATAAAGGTGCAATGTGCATAGTGGAAATTCACTATACAAAGGTCCACTGTCCATTGTGCATGGTGGAAGTGCATCATACTAGGGTCAAATTTGCATAATGCATGATGAAAGTGCACCTTACCATAGGGCACGGTGCATTGTGAATGGTGGAACTACATGATTATAATGTGCAAGGTGCATAGTGGAAGTACACCATACTAAGGTGCAAAGTACAAGGAGGTGAGAGAGGACTCTACCAAGTTACATTATGCATAGTGGAATTGCACTATTCCAAGGCATATAATGCTTATTGAATGGTCGAGCTACAAAATTTAAAGGTGCACTGTGCATAGTGAAAATTCACTGTACAAAGGTCCGCTATCCATTGTGCATGGTGGAAGTGCATCATACTAGGGTCATATTCGCATAATGCATGATGAAAGTGCACATTACTATTGGGCACGGTGCATTGTGAATGGTGGAACTACATGATTCTAATGTGGAAGGTGCATAGTGGAAGTACACCATACTAAGGTGCAAAGTACAAGGAGGTGCGAGAGGACTCTACCAAGTTACATTATGCATAGTGGAATTGCACTATACCAAGGCACACAATGCTTATTGAATGGTCGACCTACAAAATATAAAGGTACACTATGGTTAGTGGAAATTCACTGTACAAAGGTTCGCTGTCCATTGTGCATGGTGAAAGTGCATCATACTAGGGTCAAATTTGAATAATGCATGATGAAACAGCACCTAACCATAGGGCACGGTGCATTGTGAATGGTTGAACTACATGATTATAATGTGCAAGGTGCATAGTGGAAGTACACCATACTAAGGTGCAAAGTACAAGGAGGTGAGAGAGGACTCTAGCAACTTACATTATGCATAGTGGAATTGCACTATACCAAGGCACACAATGCTTATTGAATGGTCGAGCTATAAAATATAAAGGTGCACCGTGCATAGTGGAAATTCACTATACAAAGGTCCACTGTCCATTGTGCATGGTGGAAGTGCATCATACTAGGGTCAAATTTGCATAATCCATGATGAAAGTGCACCATACCATAGGGCACGGGGCATTGTGAATGGTTGAACTATAGGATTATAATGTGCATGGTGCATAGTGGAAGTACACCATACTAAAGTGCAAAGTACAAGGAGGTGAGAGAGGACTCTACCAAGTTACATTATGCATAGTGGAATTGTACTATACCAAGGCACACAATGCTTATTCAATGGTCGAGCTACAAAAATATAAAGGTTCACCGTGCGTAGTGGAAATTCACTGTACAAAGGTCCGCTGTCCATTGTGCATGGTGGAAAGTGCATTATACTATTGTCAAATTTGCATAATGCATGATGAAACTGCACCTTACCATAGGGCACGGTGCATTGTGAATGGTGGAACTACATGATTATAATGTGCAAGGTGCATAGTGGAAGTACACCATACTAAGGTGCAAAGTACAAGGAGGTGAGAGAGGACTCTACCAAGTTACATTATGCATAGTGGAATTGCACTATACCAAGGCATATAATGCTTATTGAATGGTCGAGCTACAAAATTTAAAGGTGCACTGTGCATAGTGAAAATTCACCGTACAAAGGTCCGCTATCCATTGTGCATGGTGGAAGTGCATCATACTAGGGTCATATTCGCATAATGCATGATGAAAGTGCACATTACTATAGGGCACGGTGCATTGTGAATGGTGGAACTACATGATTCTAATGTGGAAGGTGCATAGTGGAAGTACACCATACTAAGGTGCAAAGTACAAGGAGGTGCGAGAGGACTCTACCAAGTTACATTATGCATAGTGGAATTGCACTATACCAAGGCACACAATGCTTATTGAATGGTCGACCTACAAAATATAAAGGTACACTATGGTTAGTGGAAATTCACCGTACAAAGGTTCGCTGTCCATTGTGCATGGTGAAAGTGCATCATACTAGGGTCAAATTTGAATAATGCATGATGAAACAGCACCTAACCATAGGGCACGGTGCATTGTGAATGGTTGAACTACATGATTATAATGTGCAAGGTGCATAGTGGAAGTACACCATACTAAGGTGCAAAGTACAAGGAGGTGAGAGAGGACTCTAGCAACTTACATTATGCATAGTGGAATTGCACTATACCAAGGCACACAATGCTTATTGAATGGTCGAGCTATAAAATATAAAGGTGCAATGTGCATAGTGGAAATTCACTATACAAAGGTCCACTGTCCATTGTGCATGGTGGAAGTGCATCATACTAGGGTCAAATTTGCATAATGCATGATGAAACTGCACCTTACCATAGGGCACGGTGCATTGTGAATGGTGGAACTACATGATTATAATGTGCAAGGTGCATAGTGGAAGTACACCATACTAAGGTGCAAAGTACAAGGAGGTGAGAGAGGACTCTACCAAGTTACATTATGCATAGTGGAATTGCACTATTCCAAGGCATATAATGCTTATTGAATGGTCGAGCTACAAAATTTAAAGGTGCCTTGTGCATAGTGAAAATTCACTGTACAAAGGTCCGCTATCCATTGTGCATGGTGGAAGTGCATCATACTAGGGTCATATTCGCATAATGCATGATGAAAGTGCACATTACTATTGGGCACGGTGCATTGTGAATGGTGGAACTACATGATTCTAATGTGGAAGGTGCATAGTGGAAGTACACCATACTAAGGTGCAAAGTACAAGGAGGTGCGAGAGGACTCTACCAAGTTACATTATGCATAGTGGAATTGCACTATACCAAGGCACACAATGCTTATTGAATGGTCGACCTACAAAATATAAAGGTACACTATGGTTAGTGGAAATTCACTGTACAAAGGTTCGCTGTCCATTGTGCATGGTGAAAGTGCATCATACTAGGGTCAAATTTGAATAATGCATGATGAAACAGAACACCTAACCATAGGGCACGGTGCATTGTGAATGGTTGAACTACATGATTATAATGTGCAAGGTGCATAGTGGAAGTACACCATACTAAGGTGCAAAGTACAAGGAGGTGAGAGAGGACTCTAGCAACTTACATTATGCATAGTGGAATTGCACTATACCAAGGCACACAATGCTTATTGAATGGTCGAGCTATAAAATATAAAGGTGCAATGTGCATAGTGGAAATTCACTATACAAAGGTCCACTGTCCATTGTGCATGGTGGAAGTGCATCATACTAGGGTCAAATTTGCATAATGCATGATGAAAGTGCACCTTACCATAGGGCACGGTGCATTGTGAATGGTTGAACTACATGATTATAATGTGCAAGGTGCATAGTGGAAGTACACCATACTAAGGTGCAAAGTACAAGGAGGTGAGAGAGGACTCTACCAAGTTACATTATGCATAGTGGAATTGCACTATTCCAAGGCATATAATGCTTATTGAATGGTCGAGCTACAAAATTTAAAGGTGCACTTGTGCATAGTGAAAATTCAACGTACAAAGGTCCGCTATCCATTGTGCATGGTGGAAGTGCATCATACTAGGGTCATATTCGCATAATGCATGATGAAAGTGCACATTACTATTGGGCACGGTGCATTGTGAATGGTGGAACTACATGATTCTAATGTGGAAGGTGCATAGTGGAAGTACACCATACTAAGGTGCAAAGTACAAGGAGGTGCGAGAGGACTCTACCAAGTTACATTATGCATAGTGGAATTGCACTATACCAAGGCACACAATGCTTATTGAATGGTCGACCTACAAAATATAAAGGTACACTATGGTTAGTGGAAATTCACTGTACAAAGGTTCGCTGTCCATTGTGCATGGTGAAAGTGCATCATACTAGGGTCAAATTTGAATAATGCATGATGAAACAGCACCTAACCATAGGGCACGGTGCATTGTGAATGGTTGAACTACATGATTATAATGTGCAAGGTGCATAGTGGAAGTACACCATACTAAGGTGCAAAGTACAAGGAGGTGAGAGAGGACTCTAGCAACTTACATTATGCATAGTGGAATTGCACTATACCAAGGCACACAATGCTTATTGAATGGTCGAGCTATAAAATATAAAGGTGCCTTGTGCATAGTGGAAATTCACTATACAAAGGTCCACTGTCCATTGTGCATGGTGGAAGTGCATCATACTAGGGTCAAATTTGCATAATCCATGATGAAAGTGCACCATACCATAGGGCACGGGGCATTGTGAATGGTTGAACTATAGGATTATAATGTGCATGGTGCATAGTGGAAGTACACCATACTAAAGTGCAAAGTACAAGGAGGTGAGAGAGGACTCTACCAAGTTACATTATGCATAGTGGAATTGTACTATACCAAAGCACACAATGCTTATTGAATGGTCGAGCTACAAAATATAAAGGTTCACCGTGCATAGTGGAAATTCACCGTACAAAGCTCCGCTGTCCATTGTGCATGGTGGAAATGCATCATACTAGGGTCAAATTTGCATAATGCATGATGAAAGTGCACATTACCATAGGGCACGGTGCATTGTGAATGGTGGAACTACATGATTATAATGTGCAAGGTGCATAGTGGAAGTACACCATACTAAGGTGCAAAGTACAAGGAGGTGAGAGAGGACTCTACCAAGTTACATTATGCATAGTGGAATTGCACTATACCAAGGCATACAATGCTTATTGAATGGTCGACCTACAAAATATAAAGGTACACTGTGCTTAGTGGAAATTCACTGTACAAAGGTTCGCTGTCCATTGTGCATGGTGGAAGTGCATCATACTAGGGTCAAATTTGCATAATGCATGATGAAACTGCACCTTACCATAGGGCACGGTGCATTGTGAATGGTTGAACTACATGATTATAATGTGCAAGGTGCATAGTGGAAGTACACCATACTAAGGTGCAAAGTACAAGGAGGTGAGAGAGGACTCTACCAAGTTACATTATGCATAGTGGAATTGCACTATACCAAGGCATATAATGCTTATTGAATGGTCGAGCTACAAAATTTAAAGGTGCACTGTGCATAGTGAAAATTCACGTACAAAGGTCCGCTATCCATTGTGCATGGTGGAAGTGCGTCATACTAGGGTCATATTCGCATAATGCATGATGAAAGTGCACATTACTATTGGGCACGGTGCATTGTGAATGGTGGAACTACATGATTCTAATGTGGAAGGTGCATAGTGGAAGTACACCATACTAAGGTGCAAAGTACAAGGAGGTGCGAGAGGACTCTACCAAGTTACATTATGCATAGTGGAATTGCACTATACCAAGACACACAATGCTTATTGAATGGTCGACCTACAAAATATAAAGGTACACTATGGTTAGTGGAAATTCACTGTACAAAGGTTCGCTGTCCATTGTGCATGGTGAAAGTGCATCATACTAGGGTCAAATTTGAATAATGCATGATGAAACAGCACCTAACCATAGGGCACGGTGCATTGTGAATGGTTGAACTACATGATTATAATGTGCAAGGTGCATAGTGGAAGTACACCATACTAAGGTGCAAAGTACAAGGAGGTGAGAGAGGACTCTAGCAACTTACATTATGCATAGTGGAATTGCACTATACCAAGGCACACAATGCTTATTGAATGGTCGAGCTATAAAATATAAAGGTGCAATGTGCATAGTGGAAATTCACTATACAAAGGTCCACTTGTCCATTGTGCATGGTGGAAGTGCATCATACTAGGGTCAAATTTGCATAATGCATGATGAAACTGCACCTTACCATAGGGCACGGTGCATTGTGAATGGTGGAACTACATGATTATAATGTGCAAGGTGCATAGTGGAAGTACACCATACTAAGGTGCAAAGTACAAGGAGGTGAGAGAGGACTCTACCAAGTTACATTATGCATAGTGGAATTGCACTATTCCAAGGCATATAATGCTTATTGAATGGTCGAGCTACAAAATTTAAAGGTGCATTGTGCATAGTGAAAATTCACTGTACAAAGGTCCGCTATCCATTGTGCATGGTGGAAGTGCATCATACTAGGGTCATATTCGCATAATGCATGATGAAAGTGCACATTACTATTGGGCACGGTGCATTGTGAATGGTGGAACTACATGATTCTAATGTGGAAGGTGCATAGTGGAAGTACACCATACTAAGGTGCAAAGTACAAGGAGGTGCGAGAGGACTCTACCAAGTTACATTATGCATAGTGGAATTGCACTATACCAAGGCACACAATGCTTATTGAATGGTCGACCTACAAAATATAAAGGTACACTATGGTTAGTGGAAATTCACTGTACAAAGGTTCGCTGTCCATTGTGCATGGTGAAAGTGCATCATACTAGGGTCAAATTTGAATAATGCATGATGAAACAGCACCTAACCATAGGGCACGGTGCATTGTGAATGGTTGAACTACATGATTATAATGTGCAAGGTGCATAGTGGAAGTACACCATACTAAGGTGCAAAGTACAAGGAGGTGAGAGAGGACTCTAGCAACTTACATTATGCATAGTGGAATTGCACTATACCAAGGCACACAATGCTTATTGAATGGTCGAGCTATAAAATATAAAGGTGCACTGTGCATAGTGGAAATACACTATACAAAGGTCCACTGTCCATTGTACATGGTGGAAGTGCATCATACTAGGGTCAAATCTGCATAATCCATTATGAAAGTGCGCCATACCATAGGGCACGGGGCATTGTGAATGGTTAAACTATAGGATTATAGTGTGCATGGTGCATAGTGGAAGTACACCGTACTAAAGTGCAAAGTACAAGGAGGTGAGAGAGGACTCTACCAAGTTACATTATGCATAGTGGAATTGTACTATACCAAGGCACACAATGCTTATTCAATGGTCGAGCTACAAAAATATAAAGGTTCACCGTGCGTAGTGGAAATTCACTGTACAAAGGTTCAGTGTCGATTGTGCATGGTGGAAATGCATTATACTATTGTCAAATTTGCATAATGCATGATGAAAGTGCACCTTACCATAGGGCACGGTGCATTGTGAATGGTGGAACTACATGATTATAATGTGCAAGGTGCATAGTGGAAGTACACCATACTAAGGTGCAAAGTACAAGGAGGTGAGAGAGGACTCTACCAAGTTACATTATGCATAGTGGAATTGCACTATTCCAAGGCATATAATGCTTATTGAATGGTCGAGCTACAAAAATATAAAGGTGCACTGTGCATAGTGAAAATTCACTGTACAAAGGTCCGCTATCCATTGTGCATGGTGGAAGTGCATCATACTAGGGTCAAATTTGCATAATGCATGATGAAACTGCACCTTACCATAGGGCACGGTGCATTGTGAATGGTGGAACTACATGATTATAATGTGCAAGGTGCATAGTGGAAGTACACCATACTAAGGTGCAAAGTACAAGGAGGTGAGAGAGGACTCTACCAAGTTACATTATGCATAGTGGAATTGCACTATTCCAAGGCATATAATGCTTATTGAATGGTCGAGCTACAAAATTTAAAGGTGCACCTTGTGCATAGTGAAAATTCACCGTACAAATGTCCGCTATCCATTCTGCATGGTGGAAGTGCATCATACTAGGGTCATATTCGCATAATGCATGATGGAAGTGCACATTACTATTGGGCACGGTGCATTGTGAATGGTGGAACTACATGATTCTAATGTGGAAGGTGCATAGTGGAAGTACACCATACTAAGGTGCAAAGTACAAGGAGGTGCGAGAGGACTCTACCAAGTTACATTATGCATAGTGGAATTGCACTATACCAAGACACACAATGCTTAATGAATGGTCGACCTACAAAATATAAAGGTACACTATGGTTAGTGGAAATTCACTGTACAAAGGTTCGCTGTCCATTGTGCATGGTGAAAGTGCATCATACTAGGGTCAAATTTGAATAATGCATGATGAAACAGCACCTAACCATAGGGCACGGTGCATTGTGAATGGTTGAACTACATGATTATAATGTGCAAGGTGCATAGTGGAAGTACACCATACTAAGGTGCAAAGTACAAGGAGGTGAGAGAGGACTCTAGCAACTTACATTATGCATAGTGGAATTGCACTATACCAAGGCACACAATGCTTATTGAATGGTCGAGCTATAAAATATAAAGGTGCAATGTGCATAGTGGAAATTCACTATACAAAGGTCCACTGTCCATTGTGCATGGTGGAAGTGCATCATACTAGGGTCAAATTTGCATAATGCATGATGAAAGTGCACCTTACCATAGGGCACGGTGCATTGTGAATGGTGGAACTACATGATTATAATGTGCAAGGTGCATAGTGGAAGTACACCATACTAAGGTGCAAAGTACAAGGAGGTGAGAGAGGACTCTACCAAGTTACATTATGCATAGTGGAATTGCACTATTCCAAGGCATATAATGCTTATTGAATGGTCGAGCTACAAAATTTAAAGGTGCACTGTGCATAGTGAAAATTCACTGTACAAAGGTCCGCTATCCATTGTGCATGGTGGAAGTGCATCATACTAGGGTCATATTCGCATAATGCATGATGAAAGTGCACATTACTATTGGGCACGGTGCATTGTGAATGGTGGAACTACATGATTCTAATGTGGAAGGTGCATAGTGGAAGTACACCATACTAAGGTGCAAAGTACAAGGAGGTGCGAGAGGACTCTACCAAGTTACATTATGCATAGTGGAATTGCACTATACCAAGGCACACAATGCTTATTGAATGGTCGACCTACAAAATATAAAGGTACACTATGGTTAGTGGAAATTCACTGTACAAAGGTTCGCTGTCCATTGTGCATGGTGAAAGTGCATCATACTAGGGTCAAATTTGAATAATGCATGATGAAACAGCACCTAACCATAGGGCACGGTGCATTGTGAATGGTTGAACTACATGATTATAATGTGCAAGGTGCATAGTGGAAGTACACCATACTAAGGTGCAAAGTACAAGGAGGTGAGAGAGGACTCTAGCAACTTACATTATGCATAGTGGAATTGCACTATACCAAGGCACACAATGCTTATTGAATGGTCGAGCTATAAAATATAAAGGTGCACTTGTGCATAGTGGAAATTCACTATACGAAGGTCCACTGTCCATTGTGCATGGTGGAACTGCATCATACTAGGGTCAAATTTGCATAATGCATGATGAAAGTGCACCTTACCATAGGGCACGGGGCATTGTGAATGGTTGAACTATAGGATTATAATGTGCAAGGTGCATAGTGGAAGTACACCATACTAAGGTGCAAAGTACAAGGAGGTGAGAGAGGACTCTACCAAGTTACATTATGCATAGTGGAATTGCACTATTCCAAGGCATATAATGCTTATTGAATGGTCGAGCTACAAAATTTAAAGGTGCACCGTGCATAGTGAAAATTCACTGTACAAAGGTCCGCTATCCATTGTGCATGGTGGAAGTGCATCATACTAGGGTCATATTCGCATAATGCATGATGAAAGTGCACATTACTATTGGGCACGGTGCATTGTGAATGGTGGAACTACATGATTCTAATGTGGAAGGTGCATAGTGGAAGTACACCATACTAAGGTGCAAAGTACAAGGAGGTGCGAGAGGACTCTACCAAGTTACATTATGCATAGTGGAATTGCACTATACCAAGGCACACAATGCTTATTGAATGGTCGACCTACAAAATATAAAGGTACACTATGCTTAGTGGAAATTCACTGTACAAAGGTTCGCTGTCCATTGTGCATGGTGAAAGTGCATCATACTAGGGTCAAATTTGCATAATGCATGATGAAAGTGCACCTAACCATAGGGCACGGTGCATTGTGAATGGTTGAACTACATGATTATACTGTGCAAGGTGCATAGTGGAAGTACACCATACTAAGGTGCAAAGTACAAGGAGGTGAGAGAGGACTCTACCAAGTTACATTATGCATAGTGGAATTGCACTATACCAAGGCACACAATGCTTATTGAATGGTCGAGCTACAAAATATAAAGGTGCACTATGCATAGTTGATATTCACTATACAAAGGTCCGCTACCCATTGTGTATGATGGAAGTGCATCATACTAGGGTCAAATTCGCATAATGCATAATGAAAGTGCACCTTACCATAGGGCACGGTGCATTGTGAATAGTGGAACTACATGATTATAATGTGGAAGGTGCATAGTGGAAGTACACCATACTAAGGTGCAAAGTACAAGGAGGTGAGAGAGGACTCTACCAAGTTACATTATGCATAGTGGAATTGCACTATACCAAGGCACACAATGCTTATTGAATGGTCGAGCTACAAAATATAAAGGTACACTGTGCTTAGTGGAAATTCACTGTACAAAGGTTCGCTGTCCATTGTGCATGGTGAAAGTGCATCATACTAGGGTCAAATTTGCATAATGCATGATGAAAGTGCACCATACCATAGGGCACGGGGCATTGTGAATGGTTGAACTATATGATTATAATGTGCATGGTGCATAGTGGAAGTACACCATACTAAAGTGCAAAGTACAAGGAGGTGAGAGAGGACTCTACCAAGTTACATTATGCATAGTGGAATTGTACTATACCAAGGCACACAATGCTTATTGAATGGTCGACCTACAAAATATAAAGGTACACTATGGTTAGTGGAAATTCACTGTACAAAGGTTCGCTGTCCATTGTGCATGGTGAAAGTGCATCATACTAGGGTCAAATTTGAATAATGCATGATGAAACAGCACCTAACCATAGGGCACGGTGCATTGTGAATGGTTGAACTACATGATTATAATGTGCAAGGTGCATAGTGGAAGTACACCATACTAAGGTGCAAAGTACAAGGAGGTGAGAGAGGACTCTAGCAAGTTACATTATGCATAGTGGAATTGCACTATTCCAAGGCATATAATGCTTATTGAATGGTCGAGCTACAAAATTTAAAGGTGCACTGTGCATAGTGAAAATTCACTGTACAAAGGTCCGCTATCCATTGTGCATGGTGGAAGTGCATCATACTAGGGTCATATTCGCATAATGCATGATGAAAGTGCGCCATACCATAGGGCACGGGGCATTGTGAATGGTTGAACTATAGGATTATAATGTGCATGGTGCATAGTGGAAGTACACCATACTAAGGTGCAAAGTACAAGGAGGTGAGAGAGGACTCTACCAAGTTACATTATGTATAGTGGAATTGCACTATACCAAGGCATATAATGCTTATTGAATGGTCGAGCTACAAAATTTAAAGGTGCACTTGTGCATAGTGGAAATTCACGTACAAAGGTCCGCTATCCATTGTGCATGGTAGAAGTGCATCATACTAGGGTCAAATTCGCATAATGCATGATGAAAGTGCACCATACCATAGGGCACGGGGCATTGTGAATGGTTGAACTATAGGATTATAATGTGCATGGTGCATAGTGGAAGTACACCATACTAAAGTGCAAAGTACAAGGAGGTGAGAGAGGACTCTACCAAGTTACATTATGCATAGTGGAATTGCACTATTCCAAGGCATATAATGCTTATTGAATGGTCGAGCTACAAAATTTAAAGGTGCACTTGTGCATAGTGAAAATTCACTGTACAAAGGTCCGCTATCCATTGTGCATGGTGGAAGTGCATCATACTAGGGTCATATTCGCATAATGCATGATGAAAGTGCGCCATACCATAGGGCACGGGGCATTGTGAATGGTTGAACTATAGGATTATAATGTGCATGGTGCATAGTGGAAGTACACCATACTAAAGTGCAAAGTACAAGGAGGTGAGAGAGGACTCTACCAAGTTACATTATGCATAGTGGAATTGTACTATACCAAGGCACACAATGCTTATTCAATGGTCGACCTACAAAATATAAAGGTACACTATGGTTAGTGGAAATTCACTGTACAAAGGTTCGCTGTCCATTGTGCATGGTGAAAGTGCATCATACTAGGGTCAAATTTGAATAATGCATGATGAAACTGCACCTAACCATAGGGCACGGTGCATTGTGAATGGTTGAACTACATGATTATAATGTGCAAGGTGCATAGTGGAAGTACACCATACTAAGGTGCAAAGTACAAGGAGGTGAGAGAGGACTCTAGCAAGTTACATTATGCATAGTGGAATTGCACTATACCAAGGCATATAATGCTTATTGAATGGTCGAGCTACAAAATATAAAGGTGCACTGTGTATAGTGAAAATTCACTGTACAAAGGTCCGCTATCCATTGTGCATGGTGGAAGTGCATCATACTAGGGTCATATTCGCATAATGCATGATGAAAGTGCGCCATACCATAGGGCACGGGGCATTGTGAATGGTTGAACTATAGGATTATAATGTGCATGGTGCATAGTGGAAGTACACCATACTAAAGTGCAAAGTACAAGGAGGTGAGAGAGGACTCTACCAAGTTACATTATGCATAGTGGAATTGCACTATTCCAAGGCATATAATGCTTATTGAATGGTCGAGCTACAAAATTTAAAGGTGCACCGTGCATAGTGAAAATTCACGTACAAAGGTCCGCTATCCATTGTGCATGGTGGAAGTGCATCATACTAGGGTCATATTCGCATAATGCATGATGAAAGTGCGCCATACCATAGGGCACGGGGCATTGTGAATGGTTGAACTATAGGATTATAATGTGCATGGTGCATAGTGGAAGTACACCATACTAAGGTGCAAAGTACAAGGAGGTGAGAGAGGACTCTACCAAGTTACATTATGCATAGTGGAATTGTACTATACCAAGGCACACAATGCTTATTCAATGGTCGACCTACAAAATATAAAGGTACACTATGGTTAGTGGAAATTCACTGTACAAAGGTTCGCTGTCCATTGTGCATGGTGAAAGTGAATCATACTAGGGTCAAATTTGAATAATGCATGATGAAACTGCACCTAACCATAGGGCACGGTGCATTGTGAATGGTTGAACTACATGATTATAATGTGCAAGGTGCATAGTGGAAGTACACCATACTAAGGTGCAAAGTACAAGGAGGTGAGAGAGGACTCTAGCAACTTACATTATGCATAGTGGAATTGCACTATACCAAGGCACACAATGCTTATTGAATGGTCGAGCTATAAAATATAAAGGTGCACTGTGCATAGTGGAAATTCACTATACAAAGGTCCACTGTCCATTGTGCATGGTGGAAGTGCATCATACTAGGGTCAAATTTGCATAATGCATGATGAAAGTGCACCTTACCATAGGGCACGGTGCATTGTGAATGGTGGAACTACATGATTATAATGTGCAAGGTGCATAGTGGAAGTACACCATACTAAGGTGCAAAGTACAAGGAGGTGAGAGAGGACTCTACCAAGTTACATTATGCATAGTGGAATTGCACTATTCCAAGGCATATAATGCTTATTGAATGGTCGAGCTACAAAATTTAAAGGTGCACTGTGCATAGTGAAAATTCACTGTACAAAGGTCCGCTATCCATTGTGCATGGTGGAAGTGCATCATACTAGGGTCATATTCGCATAATGCATGATGAAACTGCACCTTACAATAGGGCACGGTGCATTGTGAATGGTGGAACTACATGATTATAATGTGGAAGGTGCATAGTGGAAGTACACCATACTAAGGTGCAAAGTACAAGGAGGTGCGAGAGGACTCTACCAAGTTACATTATGCATAGTGGAATTGCACTATACCAAGACACACAATGCTTATTGAATGGTCGACCTACAAAATATAAAGGTACACTATGGTTATTGGAAATTCAATGTACAAAGGTTCGCTGTCCATTGTGCATGGTGAAAGTGCATCATACTAGGGTCAAATTTGAATAATGCATGATGAAACAGCACCTAACCATAGGGCACGGTGCATTGTGAATGGTTGAACTACATGATTATAATGTGCAAGGTGCATAGTGGAAGTACACCATACTAAGGTGCAAAGTACAAGGAGGTGAGAGAGGACTCTAGCAACTTACATTATGCATAGTGGAATTGCACTATACCAAGGCACACAATGCTTATTGAATGGTCGAGCTATAAAATTTAAAGGTGCATTGTGCATAGTGAAAATTCACTGTACAAAGGTCCGCTATCCATTGTGCATGGTGGAAGTGCATCATACTAGGGTCAAATTTGCATAATGCATGATGAAAGTGCACCTTACCATAGGGCACGGTGCATTGTGAATGGTGGAACTACATGATTATAATGTGCAAGGTGCATAGTGGAAGTACACCATACTAAGGTGCAAAGTACAAGGAGGTGAGAGAGGACTCTACCAAGTTACATTATGCATAGTGGAATTGCACTATTCCAAGGCATATAATGCTTATTGAATGGTCGAGCTACAAAATTTAAAGGTGCACTTGTGCATAGTGAAAATTCACTGTACAAAGGTCCGCTATCCATTGTGCATGGTGGAAGTGCATCATACTAGGGTCATATTTGCATAATGCATGATGAAACTGCACCTTACAATAGGGCACGGTGCATTGTGAATGGTGGAACTACATGATTATAATGTGCAAGGTGCATAGTGGAAGTACACCATACTAAGGTGCAAAGTACAAGGAGGTGAGAGAGGACTCTACCAAGTTACATTATGCATAGTGGAATTGCACTATTCCAAGGCATATAATGCTTATTGAATGGTCGAGCTACAAAATTTAAAGGTGCACTATGCATAGTGAAAATTTACTGTACAAATGTCCGCTATCCATTCTGCATGGTGGAAGTGCATCATACTAGGGTCATATTCGCATAATGCATGATGGAAGTGCACATTACTATTGGGCACGGTGCATTGTGAATGGTGGAACTACATGATTATAATGTGGAAGGTGCATAGTGGAAGTACACCATACTAAGGTGCAAAGTACAAGGAGGTGCGAGAGGACTCTACCAAGTTACATTATGCATAGTGGAATTGCACTATACCAAGGCACACAATGCTTATTGAATGGTCGACCTACAAAATATAAAGGTACACTATGGTTAGTGGAAATTCACTGTACAAAGGTCCGCTGTCCATTGTGCATGGTGAAAGTGCATCATACTAGGGTCAAATTTGAATAATGCATGATGAAACTGCACCTAACCATAGGGCACGGTGCATTGTGAATGGTTGAACTACATGATTATAATGTGCAAGGTGCATAGTGGAAGTACACCATACTAAGGTGCAAAGTACAAGGAGGTGAGAGAGGACTCTAGCAAGTTACATTATGCATAGTGGAATTGCACTATACCAAGGCACACAATGCTTATTGAATGGTCGAGCTATAAAATATAAAGGTGCACCGTGCATAGTGGAAATTCACTGTACAAAGGTCCACTGTCCATTGTGCATGGTGGAAGTGCATCATACTAGGGTCAAATTTGCATAATGCATAATGAAAGCGCACCTTACCATAGGGCACGGTGCATTGTGAATGGTGGAACTACATGATTATAATGTGCAAGGTGCATAGTGGAAGTACACCATACTAAGGTGCAAAGTACAAGGAGGTGAGAGAGGACTCTACCAAGTTACATTATGCATAGTGGAATTGCACTATTCCAAGGCATATAATGCTTATTGAATGGTCGAGCTACAAAATTTAAAGGTGCACTGTGCATAGTGAAAATTTACTGTACAAATTTCCGCTATCCATTCTGCATGGTGGAACTGCATCATACTAGGGTCATATTCGCATAATGCATGATGGAAGTGCACATTACTATTGGGCACGGTGCATTGTGAATGGTGGAACTACATGATTATAATGTGGAAGGTGCATAGTGGAAGTACACCATACTAAGGTGCAAAGTACAAGGAGGTGCGAGAGGACTCTACCAAGTTACATTATGCATAGTGGAATTGCACTATACCAAGGCACACAATGCTTATTGAATGGTCGACCTACAAAATATAAAGGTACACTATGGCTTAGTGGAAATTCACCGTACAAAGGTTCGCTGTCCATTGTGCATGGTGAAAGTGCATCATACTAGGGTCAAATTTGAATAATGCATGATGAAACGGCACCTAACCATAGGGCACGGTGCATTGTGAATGGTTGAACTACATGATTATAATGTGCAAGGTGCATAGTGGAAGTACACCATACTAAGGTGCAAAGTACAAGGAGGTGAGAGAGGACTCTAGCAACTTACATTATGCATAGTGGAATTGCACTATACCAAGGCACACAATGCTTATTGAATGGTCGAGCTATAAAATATAAAGGTGCACTGTGCATAGTGGAAATTCACTATACAAAGGTCCACTGTCCATTGTGCATGGTGGAAGTGCATCATACTAGGGTCAAATTTGCATAATGCATGATGAAACCGCACCTTACCATAGGGCACGGTGCATTGTGAATGGTGGAACTACATGATTATAATGTGCAAGGTGCATAGTGGAAGTACACCATACTAAGGTGCAAAGTACAAGGAGGTGAGAGAGGACTCTACCAAGTTACATTATGCATAGTGGAATTGCACTATTCCAAGGCATATAATGCTTATTGAATGGTCGAGCTACAAAATTTAAAGGTGCATTGTGCATAGTGAAAATTCACCGTACAAAGGTCCGCTATCCATTGTGCATGGTGGAAGTGCATCATACTAGGGTCATATTCGCATAATGCATGATGAAAGTGCGCCATACCATAGGGCACGGGGCATTGTGAATGGTTGAACTATAGGATTATAATGTGCATGGTGCATAGTGGAAGTACACCATACTAAAGTGCAAAGTACAAGGAGGTGAGAGAGGACTCTACCAAGTTACATTATGCATAGTGGAATTGTACTATACCAAGGCACACAATGCTTATTGAATGGTCGAGCTACAAAATATAAAGGTTCACTGTGCGTAGTGGAAATTCACTGTACAAAGCTCCGCTGTCGATTGTGCATGGTGGAAACGCATCATACTATTCTCAAATTTGAATAATGCATGATGAAACGGCACCTTACCATAGGGCACGGTGCATTGTGAATGGTGGAACTACATGATTATAATGTGCAAGGTGCATAGTGGAAGTACACCATACTAAGGTGCAAAGTACAAGGAGGTGAGAGAGGACTCTACCAAGTTACATTATGCATAGTGGAATTGCACTATTCCAAGGCATATAATGCTTATTGAATGGTCGAGCTACAAAATTTAAAGGTGCACTGTGCATAGTGAAAATTTACTGTACAAATGTCCGCTATCCATTCTGCATGGTGGAAGTGCATCATACTAGGGTCATATTCGCATAATGCATGATGGAAGTGCACATTACTATTGGGCACGGTGCATTGTGAATGGTGGAACTACATGATTCTAATGTGGAAGGTGCATAGTGGAAGTACACCATACTAAGGTGCAAAGTACAAGGAGGTGAGAGAGGACTCTACCAAGTTACATTATGCATAGTGGAATTGCACTATACCAAGGCATATAATGCTTATTGAATGGTCGACCTACAAAATATAAAGGTACACTTGTGCTTAGTGGAAATTTCACCGTACAAAGGTCATTTGTCCATTGTGCATGGTGAAAGTGCATCATACTAGGGTCAAATTTGAATAATGCATGATGAAATGCACCTAACCATAGGGCACGGTGCATTGTGAATGGTTGAACTACATGATTATAATGTGCAAGGTGCATAGTGGAAGTACACCATACTAAGGTGCAAAGTACAAGGAGGTGAGAGAGGACTCTACCAAGTTACATTATGCATAGTAGAATTGCACTATACCAAGACACACAATGCTTATTGAATGGTCGACCTATAAAATATAAAGGTGCACTATGGATAGTGGAAATTCACTATACAAAGGTCCACTATCCATTGTGCATGGTGGAAGTGCATCATACTAGGGTCAAATTTGAATAATGCATGATAAAACTGCACCTTACCATAGGGCACGGTGCATTGTGAATGGTTGAACTACATGATTATAATGTGCAAGGTGCATAGTGGAAGTACACCATACTAAGGTGCAAAGTACAAGGAGGTGAGAGAGGACTCTACCAAGTTACATTATGCATAGTGGAATTGCACTATTCCAAGGCATATAATGCTTATTGAATGGTCGAGCTACAAAATTTAAAGGTGCACTGTGCATAGTGAAAATTCACTGTACAAAGGTCCGCTATCCATTGTGCATGGTGGAAGTGCATCATACTAGGGTCATATTCGCATAATGCATGATGAAAGTGCACCTTACAATAGGGCACGGT
This sequence comes from Linum usitatissimum, assembly GCA_030674075.2. Taxonomy (NCBI): domain Eukaryota; kingdom Viridiplantae; phylum Streptophyta; class Magnoliopsida; order Malpighiales; family Linaceae; genus Linum; species Linum usitatissimum. The sequence continues at coordinate 43,125 of JAUJYP020001265.1, forward strand.
GCATTGTGAATGGTGGAACTATATGATTATAATGTGCAAGGTGCATAGTGGAAGTACACCATACTAAGGTGCAAAGTACAAGGAGGTGAGAGAGGACTCTACCAAGTTACATTATGCATAGTGGAATTGTACTATACCAAGGCACACAATGCTTATTCAATGGTCGACCTACAAAATATAAAGGTACACTATGGTTAGTGGAAATTCACTGTACAAAGGTTCGCTGTCCATTGTGCATGGTGAAAGTGCATCATACTAGGGTCAAATTTGAATAATGCATGATGAAAGTGCACCTAACCATAGGGCACGGTGCATTGTGAATGGTTGAACTACATGATTATAATGTGCAAGGTGCATAGTGGAAGTACACCATACTAAGGTGCAAAGTACAAGGAGGTGAGAGAGGACTCTAGCAAGTTACATTATGCATAGTGGAATTGCACTATTCCAAGGCATATAATGCTTATTGAATGGTCGAGCTACAAAATTTAAAGGTGCACTGTGCATAGTGGAAATACACTATACAAAGGTCCACTATCCATTGTACATGGTGGAAGTGCATCATACTAGGGTCATATTCGCATAATGCATGATGAAAGTGCGCCATACCATAGGGCACGGGGCATTGTGAATGGTTGAACTATAGGATTATAATGTGCATGGTGCATAGTGGAAGTACACCATACTAAGGTGCAAAGTACAAGGAGGTGAGAGAGGACTCTACCAAGTTACATTATGCATAGTGGAATTGCACTATTCCAAGGCATATAATGCTTATTGAATGGTCGAGCTACAAAATATAAAGGTGCACTTCGTGCATAGTGAAAATTCACTGTACAAAGGTCCGCTATCCATTGTGCATGGTGGAAGTGCATCATACTAGGGTCATATTTGCATAATGCATGATGAAAGTGCACCATACCATAGGGCACGGGGCATTGTGAATGGTTGAACTATAGGATTATAATGTGCATGGTGCATAGTGGAAGTACACCATACTAAAGTGCAAAGTACAAGGAGGTGAGAGAGGACTCTACCAAGTTACATTATGCATAGTGGAATTGCACTATTCCAAGGCATATAATGCTTATTGAATGGTCGAGCTACAAAATTTAAAGGTGCACCGTGCATAGTGAAAATTCACCGTACAAAGGTCCGCTATCCATTGTGCATGGTGGAAGTGCATCATACTAGGGTCATATTCGCATAATGCATGATGAAAGTGCACCTTACCATAGGGCACGTGGCATTGTGAATGGTTGAACTATAGGATTATAATGTGCATGGTGCATAGTGGAAGTACACCATACTAAAGTGCAAAGTACAAGGAGGTGAGAGAGGACTCTACCAAGTTACATTATGCATAGTGGAATTGTACTATACCAAGGCACACAATGCTTATTCAATGGTCGACCTACAAAATATAAAGGTACACTATGGTTAGTGGAAATTCACTGTACAAAGGTTCGCTGTCCATTGTGCATGGTGAAAGTGCATCATACTAGGGTCAAATTTGAATAATGCATGATGAAACTGCACCTAACCATAGGGCACGGTGCATTGTGAATGGTTGAACTACATGATTATAATGTGCAAGGTGCATAGTGGAAGTACACCATACTAAGGTGCAAAGTACAAGGAGGTGAGAGAGGACTCTAGCAAGTTACATTATGCATAGTGGAATTGCACTATTCCAAGGCATATAATGCTTATTGAATGGTCGAGCTACAAAATATAAAGGTGCACTCTGTATAGTGGAAATTCACTGTACAAAGGTCCACCGTCCATTGTGCATGGTGGAAGTGCATCATACTAGGGTCATATTCGCATAATGCATGATGAAAGTGCACCATACCATAGGGCACGGGGCATTGTGAATGGTTGAACTATAGGATTATAATGTGCATGGTGCATAGTGGAAGTACACCATACTAAAGTGCAAAGTACAAGGGAGGTGAGAGAGGACTCTACCAAGTTACATTATGCATAGTGGAATTGCACTATTCCAAGGCATATAATGCTTATTGAATGGTCGAGCTACAAAATTTTAAAGGTGCCTTGTGCATAGTGAAAATTCAACGTACAAAGGTCCGCTATCCATTGTGCATGGTGGAAGTGCATCATACTAGGGTCATATTCGCATAATGCATGATGAAAGTGCGCCATACCATAGGGCACGTGGCATTGTGAATGGTTGAACTATAGGATTATAATGTGCATGGTGCATAGTGGAATTACACCATACTAAAGTGCAAAGTACAAGGAGGTGAGAGAGGACTCTACCAAGTTACATTATGCATAGTGGAATTGTACTATACCAAGGCACACAATGCTTATTCAATGGTCGACCTACAAAATATAAAGGTACACTATGGTTAGTGGAAATTCAATGTACAAAGGTTCTTGTCCATTGTGCATGGTGAAAGTGAATCATACTAGGGTCAAATTTGAATAATGCATGATGAAAACAGCACCTAACCATAGGGCACGGTGCATTGTGAATGGTTGAACTACATGATTATAATGTGCAAGGTGCATAGTGGAAGTACACCACACTAAGGTGCAAAGTACAAGGAGGTGAGAGAGGACTCTAGCAACTTACATTATGCATAGTGGAATTGCACTATACCAAGGCACACAATGCTTATTGAATGGTCGAGCTATAAAATATAAAGGTGCATCGTGCATAGTGGAAATTCACTATACAAAGGTCCACTGTCCATTGTGCATGGTGGAAGTGCATCATACTAGGGTCAAATTTGCATAATGCATGATGAAACTGCACCTTACCATAGGGCACGGTGCATTGTGAATGGTGGAACTACATGATAATAATGTGCAAGGTGCATAGTGGAAGTGCACCATACTAAGGTGCAAAGTACAAGGAGGTGAGAGAGGACTCTACCAAGTTACATTATGCATAGTGGAATTGCACTATTCCAAGGCATATAATGCTTATTGAATGGTCGAGCTACAAAATTTAAAGGTGCATTGTGCATAGTGAAAATTCACTGTACAAAGGTCCGCTATCCATTGTGCATGGTGGAAGTGCATCATACTAGGGTCATATTCGCATAATGCATGATGAAAGTGCGCCATACCATAGGGCACGGGGCATTGTGAATGGTTGAACTATAGGATTATAATGTGCATGGTGCATAGTGGAAGTACACCATACTAAAGTGCAAAGTACAAGGAGGTGAGAGAGGACTCTACCAAGTTACATTATGCATAGTGGAATTGTACTATACCAAAGCACACAATGCTTATTGAATGGTCGAGCTACAAAAGATAAAGGTTCACCGTGCGTAGTGGAAATTCACCATACAAAGCTCCACTGTCGATTGTGCATGGTGGAAATGCATTATACTATTGTCAAATTTGCATAACGCATGATGAAAGTGCACCTTACCATAGGGCACGGTGCATTGTGAATGGTGGAACTACATGATTATAATGTGCAAGGTGCATAGTGGAAGTACACCATACTAAGGTGCAAAGTACAAGGAGGTAAAAGAGGACTCTACCAAGTTACATTATGCATAGTGGAATTGCACTATACCAAGGCATATAATGCTTATTGAATGGTCGAGCTACAAAATTTAAAGGTGCACTGTGCATAGTGGAAATTCACTGTACAAATGTCCACTATCCATTGTGCATGGTGGAAGTGCATCATACTAGGGTCATATTCGCATAATGCATGATGGAAGTGCACATTACTATTGGGCACGGAGCATTGTGAATGGTGGAACTACATGATTCTAATGTGGAAGGTGCATAGTGGAAGTACACCATACTAAGGTGCAAAGTACAAGGAGGTGAGAGAGGACTCTACCAACTTACATTATGCATAGTGGAATTGCACTATACCAAGGCACACAATGCTTATTGAATGGTCGAGCTATAAAATATAAAGGTGCAACGTGCGTAGTGGAAATTCACTATACAAAGGTCCAGTCCATTGTGCATGGTGGAAGTGCATCATACTAGGGTCAAATTTGCATAATGCATGATGAAACCGCACCTTACAATAGGGCACGGTGCATTGTGAATGGTGGAACTACATGATTATAATGTGCAAGGTGCATAGTGGAAGTACACCATACTAAGGTGCAAAGTACAAGGAGGTGAGAGAGGACTCTACCAAGTTACATTATGCATAGTGGAATTGCACTATTCCAAGGCATATAATGCTTATTGAATGGTCGAGCTACAAAATTTTAAAGGTGCACCGTGCATAGTGAAAATTCACTATACAAAGGTCCGCTATCCATTGTGCATGGTGGAAGTGCATCATACTAGGGTCATATTCGCATAATGCATGATGAAAGTGCGTCATACCATAGGGCACGGGGCATTGTGAATGGTTGAACTATAGGATTATAATGTGCATGGTGCATAGTGGAAGTACACCATACTAAAGTGCAAAGTACAAGGAGGTGAGAGAGGACTCTACCAAGTTACATTATGCATAGTGGAATTGCACTATTCCAAGGCATATAATGCTTATTGAATGATCGACCTACAAAATATAAAGGTACAACGTGCTTAGTGGAAATTCAATGTACAAAGGTTGTCCATTGTGCATGGTGAAAGTGCACCATACTTAGATCAAATTTGAATAATGCATGATGAATTAGCACCTAACCATAGGGCACGAGGTGGATTGTAAATGGTTGAACTACATGATTATAATGTGCAAGGTGCATAGTGGAAGTACACCATACTAAGGTGCAATGTACAAGGAGGTGAGAGAGAACTCTAGCAACTTACATTATTCATAGTGGAATTGCACTATACTAAGGCACACAATGCTTATTGAATGGTCGAGCTATAAAATATAAAGGTGCACCTGTGCATAGTGGAAATTCACTATACAAAAGTCCACTATCCATTGTGCATGGTGGAAGTGCATCATACTAGGGTCAAATTTGCATAATGCATGATGAAAGTGCACCATTCCATAGGGCACGTGGTATTGTGAATGGTTGAACTACATGATTATAATGTGCAAGGTGCATCGTGGAAGTACACCATACTAAGGTGCAAAGTACAAGGAGGTGATAGAGGACTCTACCAAGTTACATTATGCATAGTGGAATTGCACTATTCCAAGGCATATAATGCTTATTCAATGGTCGAGCTACAAAATATAAAGGTTCACTGTACGTAGTGGAAATTCAATGTACAAAGCTCCGCTGTCGATTGTGCATGGTGGAAATGCATCATACTATTGTCAAATTTGCATAATGCATGATGAAACTGCACCTTACCATAGGGCACGGTGCATTGTGAATGGTGGAACTACATGATTATAATGTGCAAGGTGCATAGTGGAAGTACACCATACTAAGGTGCAAAGTACAAGGAGGTGAGAGAGGACTCTACCAAGTTACATTATGCATAGTGGAATTGCACTATCCCAAGGCATATAATGCTTATTGTATGGTCGAGCTACAAAATTTAAAGGTGCATTGTGCATAGTGAAAATTCACTATACAAAGGTCCGCTATCCATTGTGCATGGTGGAAGTGCATCATACTAGGGTCATATTCGCATAATGCATGATGAAAGTGCGTCATACCATAGGGCACGGGGCATTGTGAATGGTTGAACTATAGGATTATAATGTGCATGGTGCATAGTGGAAGTACACCATACTAAAGTGCAAAGTACAAGGAGGTGAGAGAGGACTCTACCAAGTTACATTATGCTTAGTGGAATTGCACTATACCAAGGCACACAATGCTTATTGAATGGTCGACCTACAAAATATAAAGGTACACGTGCTTAGTGGAAATTCACCGTACAAAGGTTCGTCTGTCCATTGTGCATGGTGAAAGTGCACCATACTTGGATCAAATTTGAATAATGCATGATGAATTAGCACCTAGCCATAGGGCACGGTGGATTGTAAATGGTTGAACTACATGATTATAATGTGCAAGGTGCATAGTAGAAGTACACCATACTAAGATGCAATGTACAAGGAGGTGAGAGAGGACTCTAGCAACTTACATTATTCATAGTGGAATTGCACTATACCAAGGCACACAATGCTTATTGAATGGTCGAGCTATAAAATATAAAGGTGCACGTGCATAGTGGAAATTCACTATACAAAAGTCCACTATCCATTGTGCATGGTGGAAGTGCATCATACTAGGGTCAAATTTGCATAATGCATGATGAAAGTGCACCATTCCATAGGGCACGTGGTATTGTGAATGGTTGAACTACATGATTATAATGTGCAAGGTGCATCGTGAAAGTACACCATACTAAGGTGCAAAGTACAAGGACGTGAGAGAGGACTCTAGCAACTTACATTATGCATAGTGGAATTGTACTATACCAAGGCATATAATGCTTATTGAATGGTCGAGCTACAAAATATAAAGGTTCAACGTGCATAGTGGAAATTCAACGTACAAAGCTCCGCTGTTGATTGTCCATGGTGGAAGTGCATCATACTATTGTCAAATTTGCATAATGCATGATGAAACTGCACCTTACCATAGGGCACGGTGCATTGTGAATGGTTGAACTACATGATTATAATGTGCAAGGTGCATGGTGGAAGTACACCATACTAAGGGGCAAAGTATAAGGAGGTGAGAGAGGACTCTACCAAGTTACATTATGCATAGTGGAATTGTACTATACCAAGGCACACAATGCTTATTGAATGGTCGAGCTACAAAATATAAAGGTTCATCGTGCATAGTGGAAATTCACTGTACAAAGCTCCGATGTTGATTGTCCATGGTGGAAGTGCATCATACTATTGTCAAATTTGCGTAATGCATGATGAAAGTGCACCTTACCATAGGGCACGGTGCATTGTGAATGGTTGAACTACATGATTATAATGTGCAAGGTGCATGGTGGAAGTACACCATACTAAGGGGCAAAGTACAAGGAGGTGAGAGAGGACTCTAGCAAGTTACATTATACATAGTGGAATTGCACTATACCAAGGCACACAATGCTTATTGAATGGTCGAGCTATAAAATATAAAGGTGCACCGTGCATAGTGGAAATTCACTATACAAAGGTCCATGTCCATTGTGCATGGTGGAAGTGCATCATACTAGGATCAAATTTGCATAATGCATGATGAAAGTGCACCCATACCATAGGGCACGGTTCATTGTGAATGGTTGAACTACATGGTTATAATGTGCCAGTGGCATAGTGGAAGTACAACATACTAAGGTGCAATGTACAAGGACGTGAGAGAGGACTCTACCAAGTTACATTATGCATAGTGGAATTGCACTATACCAAGGCACACAATGCTTATTGAATGGTCGAGCTATAAAATATAAAGGTGCACCGTGTATAATGGAAAGTCAATGTACAAAGGTCCGATGTCCATTGTGCATGGTGGAAGTGCATCATACTAGGGTCAAATTTGCATAATGTATTATGAAAGTGCACCATACCATAGAGCACGGGGTATCGTGAATGGTTGAACTATATGATTATAATGTGCATGGTGCATAGTGGAAGTACACCATACTAAGGTGCAAATTACAAGGAGGTGAGATAGGACTCTAGGAAGTTACATTATGCATAGTGGCATTGCACTATACCAAGGCACACAATGCTTATTGAATGGTCAACCTAAAAAATATAAAGGTACACCGTGCATAATGGAAATTCAATGTACAAAGATTCGCTGTCCATTGTGCATGGTGGAAGTGCATCATACTAGGGTCAAATTTGCATAATGCATGATGAAACTGCACCTTACAATAGGGCACGGTGCATTGTGAATGGTGGAACTACATGATTATAATGTGCAAGGTGCATAGTGGAAGTACACCATACTAAGGTGCAAAGTACAAGGAGGTGAGAGAGGACTCTACCAAGTTACATTATGCATAGTGGAATTGCACTATTCCAAGGCATATAATGCTTATTGAATGGTCGAGCTACAAAATTTAAAGGTGCACTGTGCATAGTGAAAATTCACTGTACAAAGGTCCGCTATCCATTGTACATGGTGGAAGTGCATCATACTAGGGTCATATTCGCATAATGCATGATGAAAGTGCGCCATACCATAGGGCACGGGGCATTGTGAATGGTTGAACTATAGGATTATAATGTGCATGGTGCATAGTGGAAGTACACCATACTAAGGTGCAAAGTATAAGGAGGTGAGAGAGGACTCTACCAAGTTACATTATGCATAGTGGAATTGCACTATTCCAAGGCATATAATGCTTATTGAATGGTCGAGCTACAAAATTTAAAGGTGCACTGTGTATAGTGAAAATTCACTGTACAAAGGTCCGCTATCCATTGTGCATGGTGGAAGTGCATCATACTAGGGTCATATTCGCATAATGCATGATGAAAGTGCGCCATACCATAGGGCACGGGCATTGTGAATGGTTGAACTATAGTATTATAATGTGCATGGTGCATAGTGGAAGTACACCATACTAAAGTGCAAAGTACAAGGAGGTGAGAGAGGACTCTACCAAGTTACATTATGCATAGTGGAATTGCACTATTCCAAGGCATATAATGCTTATTGAATGGTCGAGCTACAAAATTTAAAGGTGCATTGTGCATAGTGAAAATTCACTGTACAAAGGTCCGCTATCCATTGTGCATGGTGGAAGTGCATCATACTAGGGTCATATTCGCATAATGCATGATGAAAGTGCGCCATACCATAGGGCACGTGGCATTGTGAATGGTTGAACTATAGGATTATAATGTGCATGGTGCATAGTGGAATTACACCATACTAAAGTGCAAAGTACAAGGAGGTGAGAGAGGACTCTACCAAGTTACATTATGCATAGTGGAATTGTACTATACCAAGGCACACAATGCTTATTCAATGGTCGACCTACAAAATATAAAGGTACACTATGGTTAGTGGAAATTCATCGTACAAAGGTCCGTTGTCCATTGTGCATGGTGAAAGTGCATCATACTAGGGTCAAATTTGAATAATGCATGATGAAACGACACCTAACCATAGGGCACGGTGCATTGTGAATGGTTGAACTACATGATTATAATGTGCAAGGTGCATAGTGGAAGTACACCATACTAAGGTGCAAAGTACAAGGAGGTGAGAGAGGACTCTAGCAAGTTACATTATGCATAGTGGAATTGCACTATTCCAAGGCATATAATGCTTATTGAATGGTCGAGCTACAAAATTTAAAGGTGCACTCGTGTATAGTGAAAATTCACCGTGTAAAGGTCCGCTATCCATTGTGCATGGTGGAAGTGCATCATACTAGGGTCATATTCGCATAATGCATGATGAAAGTGCGCCATACCATAGGGCACGGGGCATTGTGAATGGTTGAACTATAGGATTATAATGTGCATGGTGCATAGTGGAAGTACACCATACTAAAGTGCAAAGTACAAGGAGGTGAGAGAGGACTCTACCAAGTTACATTATGCATAGTGGAATTGCACTATTCCAAGGCATATAATGCTTATTGAATGGTCGAGCTACAAAATTTAAAGGTGCACTGTGCATAGTGAAAATTCACTGTACAAAGGTCCGCTATCCATTGTGCATGGTGGAAGTGCATCATACTAGGGTCATATTCGCATAATGCATGATGAAAGTGCGCCATACCATAGGGCACGTGGCATTGTGAATGATTGAACTATAGGATTATAATGTGCATGGTGCATAGTGGAATTACACCATACTAAAGTGCAAAGTACAAGGAGGTGAGAGAGGACTCTACCAAGTTACATTATGCATAGTGGAATTGTACTATACCAAGGCACACAATGCTTATTCAATGGTCGACCTACAAAATATAAAGGTACACTATGGTTAGTGGAAATTCACCGTACAAAGGTCCGCATGTCCATTGTGCATGGTGAAAGTGAATCATACTTAGGTCAAATTTGAATAATGCATGATGAAACTGCACTCTAACCATAGGGCACGGTGCATTGTGAATGGTTGAACTACATGATTATAATGTGCAAGGTGCATAGTGGAAGTACACCATACTAAGGTGCAAAGTACAAGGAGGTGAGAGAGGACTCTAGCAACTTACATTATGCATAGTGGAATTGCACTATACCAAGGCACACAATGCTTATTGAATGGTCGAGCTATAAAATTTAAAGGTGCATTGTGCATAGTGAAAATTCACTGTACAAAGGTCCACGTCCATTGTGCATGGTGGAAGTGCATCATACTAGGGTCAAATTTGCATAATGCATGATGAAAGCGCACCTTACCATAGGGCACGGTGCATTGTGAATGGTGGAACTACATGATAATAATGTGCAAGGTGCATAGTGGAAGTGCACCATACTAAGGTGCAAAGTACAAGGAGGTGAGAGAGGACTCTACCAAGTTACATTATGCATAGTGGAATTGCACTATTCCAAGGCATATAATGCTTATTGAATGGTCGAGCTACAAAATTTAAAGGTGCATTGTGCATAGTGAAAATTCACCGTACAAAGGTCCGCTATCCATTGTGCATGGTGGAAGTGCATCATACTAGGGTCATATTCGCATAATGCATGATGAAAGTGCGCCATACCATAGGGCACGGGGCATTGTGAATGGTTGAACTATAGGATTATAATGTGCATGGTGCATAGTGGAAGTACACCATACTAAAGTGCAAAGTACAAGGAGGTGAGAGAGGACTCTACCAAGTTACATTATGCATAGTGGAATTGTACTATACCAAGGCACACAATGCTTATTCAATGGTCGAGCTGCAAAAGATAAAGGTTCACCGTGCGTAGTGGAAATTCACTATACAAAGCTCCGCTGTCCGATTGTGCATGGTGGAAATGCATTATACTATTGTCAAATTTGCATAACGCATGATGAAACCGCACCTTACAATAGGGCACGGTGCATTGTGAATGGTGGAACTACATGATTATAATGTGCAAGGTGCATAGTGGAAGTACACCATACTAAGGTGCAAAGTACAAGGAGGTAAAAGAGGACTCTACCAAGTTACATTATGCATAGTGGAATTGCACTATTCCAAGGCATATAATGCTTATTGAATGGTCGAGCTACAAAATTTAAAGGTGCACTGTGCATAGTGAAAATTTACTGTACAAATGTCCGCTATCCATTCTGCATGGTGGAAGTGCATCATACTAGGGTCATATTCGCATAATGCATGATGGAAGTGCACATTATTGGGCACGGAGCATTGTGAATGGTGGAACTACATGATTCTAATGTGGAAGGTGCATAGTGGAAGTACACCATACTAAAGTGCAAAGTACAAGGAGGTGAGAGAGGACTCTACCAAGTTACATTATGCATAGTGGAATTGCACTATTCCAAGGCATATAATGCTTATTGAATGATCGACCTACAAAATATAAAGGTACATCGTGCTTAGTGGAAATTCACCGTACAAAGGTTCGTGTCCATTGTGCATGGTGAAAGTGCACCATACTTAGATCAAATTTGAATAATGCATGATGAATTAGCACCTAACCATAGGGCACGGTGGATTGTAAATGGTTGAACTACATGATTATAATGTGCAAGGTGCATAGTGGAAGTACACCATACTAAGGTGCAATGTACAAGGAGGTGAGAGAGAACTCTAGCAACTTACATTATTCATAGTGGAATTGCACTATACTAAGGCACACAATGCTTATTGAATGGTCGAGCTATAAAATATAAAGGTGCACCGTGCATAGTGGAAATTCACTATACAAAAGTCCACTATCCATTGTGCATGGTGGAAGTGCATCATACTAGGGTCAAATTTGCATAATGCATGATGAAAGTGCACCATTCCATAGGGCACGTGGTATTGTGAATGGTTGAACTACATGATTATAATGTGCAAGGTGCATCGTGGAAGTACACCATACTAAGGTGCAAAGTACAAGGAGGTGATAGAGGACTCTACCAAGTTACATTATGCATAGTGGAATTGCACTATTCCAAGGCATATAATGCTTATTCAATGGTCGAGCTACAAAATATAAAGGTTCACCGTACGTAGTGGAAATTCAATGTACAAAGCTCCGGTATCGATTGTGCATGGTGGAAATGCATCATACTATTGTCAAATTTGCATAATGCATGATGAAACTGCACCTTACCATAGGGCACGGTGCATTGTGAATGGTGGAACTACATGATTATAATGTGCAAGGTGCATAGTGGAAGTACACCATACTAAGGTGCAAAGTACAAGGAGGTGAGAGAGGACTCTACCAAGTTACATTATGCATAGTGGAATTGCACTATCCCAAGGCATATAATGCTTATTGAATGGTCGAGCTACAAAATTTAAAGGTGCATTGTGCATAGTGAAAATTCACTATACAAAGGTCCGCTATCCATTGTGCATGGTGGAAGTGCATCATACTAGGGTCATATTCGCATAATGCATGATGAAAGTGCGTCATACCATAGGGCACGGGGCATTGTGAATGGTTGAACTATAGGATTATAATGTGCATGGTGCATAGTGGAAGTACACCATACTAAAGTGCAAAGTACAAGGAGGTGAGAGAGGACTCTACCAAGTTACATTATGCTTAGTGGAATTGCACTATACCAAGGCACACAATGCTTATTGAATGGTCGACCTACAAAATATAAAGGTACACTGTGCTTAGTGGAAATTCACTGTACAAAGGTTCGCTGTCCATTGTGCATGGTGAAAGTGCACCATACTTGGATCAAATTTGAATAATGCATGATGAATTAGCACCTAGCCATAGGGCACGGTGGATTGTAAATGGTTGAACTACATGATTATAATGTGCAAGGTGCATAGTAGAAGTACACCATACTAAGATGCAATGTACAAGGAGGTGAGAGAGGACTCTAGCAACTTACATTATTCATAGTGGAATTGCACTATACCAAGGCACACAATGCTTATTGAATGGTCGAGCTATAAAATATAAAGGTGCATTGTGCATAGTGGAAATTCACTATACAAAAGTCCACTATCCATTGTGCATGGTGGAAGTGCATCATACTAGGGTCAAATTTGCATAATGCATGATGAAAGTGCACCATTCCATAGGGCACGTGGTATTGTGAATGGTTGAACTACATGATTATAATGTGCAAGGTGCATCGTGAAAGTACACCATACTAAGGTGCAAAGTACAAGGACGTGAGAGAGGACTCTAGCAACTTACATTATGCATAGTGGAATTGTACTATACCAAGGCATATAATGCTTATTGAATGGTCGAGCTACAAAATATAAAGGTTCACTGTGCATAGTGGAAATTCAACGTACAAAGCTCCGCTGTTGATTGTCCATGGTGGAAGTGCATCATACTATTGTCAAATTTGCGTAATGCATGATGAAACTGCACCTTACCATAGGGCACGGTGCATTGTGAATGGTTGAACTACATGATTATAATGTGCAAGGTGCATGGTGGAAGTACACCATACTAAGGGGCAAAGTATAAGGAGGTGAGAGAGGACTCTACCAAGTTACATTATGCATAGTGGAATTGTACTATACCAAGGCACACAATGCTTATTGAATGGTCGAGCTACAAAATATAAAGGTTCACCGCATAGTGGAAATTCAACGTACAAATGTCCGCTGTTGATTGTCCATGGTGGAAGTGCATCATACTATTGTCAATTTGCGTAATGCATGATGAAGCTGCGCCTTACCATAGGGCACGGTGCATTGTGAATGGTTGAACTACATGATTATAATGTGCAAGGTGCATGGTGGAAGTACACCATACTAAGGGGCAAAAGTACAAGGAGGTGAGGAGGACTTACACAAGTTACATTATACATAGTGGAATTGCACTATACCAAGGCACACAATGCTTATTGAATGGTCGAGCTATAAAATATAAAGGTGCAATACCTTGTGCATAGTGGAAATTCACTATACAAAGGTCCGCTATCCATTGTGCATGGTGGAAGTGCATCATACTTAGATCAAATTTGCATAATGCATGATGAAAGTGCACCCATACCATAGGGCACGGTTCATTGTGAATGGTTGAACTACATGATTATAATGTGCCGGTGGCATAGTGGAAGTACAACATACTAAGGCGCAAAGTACGGGGAGGTGAGAGAGGACTCTACCAAGTTACATTATGCATAGTGGAATTGCACTATACTAAGGCACACAATGCTTATTGAATGGTCGAGCTATAAAATATAAAAGGTGCCATCGTTATAATGGAAAGTCAATGTACAAAGGTCCGATGTCCATTGTGCATGGTGGAAGTGCATCATACTAGGGTCAAATTTGCATAATGTATTATGAAAGTGCACCATACCATAGAGCACGGGGTATCGTGAATGGTTGAACTATATGATTATAATGTGCATGGTGCATAGTGGAAGTACACCATACTAAGGTGCAAATTACAAGGAGGTGAGATAGGACTCTAGGAAGTTACATTATGCATAGTGGCATTGCACTATGCCAAGGCACACAATGCTTATTGAATGGTCAACCTAAAAAATATAAAGGTACACCATGCATAATGGAAATTCAATGTACAAAGATTCGTTGTCCATTGTGCATGGTGGAAGTGCATCATACTAGGGTCAAATTTGCATAATGCATGATGAAAGCTGCACCTTACAATAGGGCACGGTGCATTGTGAATGGTGGAACTACATGATTATAATGTGCAAGGTGCATAGTGGAAGTACACCATACTAAGGTGCAAAGTACAAGGAGGTGAGAGAGGACTCTACCAAGTTACATTATGCATAGTGGAATTGCACTATTTCAAGGCATATAATGCTTATTGAATGGTCGAGCTACAAAATTTAAAAGGTGCATTGTGCATAGTGAAAATTCACTATACAAAGGTCCGCTATCCATTGTGCATGGTGGAAGTGCATCATACTAGGGTCATATTCGCATAATGCATGATGAAAGTGCGTCATACCATAGGGCACGGGGCATTGTGAATGGTTGAACTATAGGATTATAATGTGCATGGTGCATAGTGGAAGTACACCATACTAAAGTGCAAAGTACAAGGAGGTGAGAGAGGACTCTACCAAGTTACATTATGCATAGTGGAATTGCACTATTCCAAGGCATATAATGCTTATTGAATGATCGACCTACAAAATATAAAGGTACATCGTGCTTAGTGGAAATTCAACGTACAAAGGTTCGCTATCCATTGTGCATGGTGAAAGTGCACCATACTTAGATCAAATTTGAATAATGCATGATGAATTAGCACCTAACCATAGGGCACGATGGATTGTAAATGGTTGAACTACATGATTATAATGTGCAAGGTGCATAGTGGAAGTACACCATACTAAGGTGCAAATGTACAAGGAGGTGAGAGAGAACTCTAGCAACTTACATTATTCATAGTGGAATTGCACTATACTAAGGCACACAATGCTTATTGAATGGTCGAGGTATAAAATATAAAGGTGCACTATGCATAGTGGAAATTCACTATACAAAAGTCCACTATCCATTGTGCATGGTGGAAGTGCATCATACTAGGGTCAAATTTGCATAATGCATGATGAAAGTGCACCATTCCATAGGGCACGTGGTATTGTGAATGGTTGAACTACATGATTATAATGTGCAAGGTGCATCGTGGAAGTACACCATACTAAGGTGCAAAGTACAAGGAGGTGAGAGAGGACTCTACCAAGTTACATTATGCATAGTGGAATTGCACTATTCCAAGGCATATAATGCTTATTCAATGGTCGAGCTACAAAATATAAAGGTTCACCGTACGTAGTGGAAATTCAATGTACAAAAGTCACACTGTCGATTGTGCATGGTGGAAATGCATCATACTATTGTCAAATTTGCATAATGCATGATGAAGCTGCACCTTACCATAGGGCACGGTGCATTGTGAATGGTGGAACTACATGATTATAATGTGCAAGGTGCATAGTGGAAGTACACCATACTAAGGTGCAAAGTACAAGGGAGGTGAGAGAGGACTTACTGAGTTACATTATGCATAGTGGAATTGCACTATCCCAAGGCATATAATGCTTATTGAATGGTCGAGCTACAAAATTTAAAGGTGCCTTGTGCATAGTGAAAATTCACTATACAAAGATCCGCTATCCATTGTGCATGGTGGAAGTGCATCATACTAGGGTCATATTCGCATAATGCATGATGAACGTGCGTCATACCATAGGGCACGGGGCATTGTGAATGGTTGAACTATAGGATTATAATGTGCATGGTGCATAGTGGAAGTACACCATACTAAAGTGCAAAGTACAAGGAGGTGAGAGAGGACTCTACCAAGTTACATTATGCTTAGTGGAATTGCACTATACCAAGGCACACAATGCTTATTGAATAGGTCGACTACAAAATATAAAGGTACACGTGCTAGTGGAAATTCAGTTTGTACAAGGTAGGTCTCCATTGTGACAATAGGTGGAAGTGCACCATACTGTGGATCAAATTTGAATAATGCATGATGAATTAGCACCTAGCCATGAGAGGGCAGGTGGATTGTAAATGGTTGAACTACATGATTATAATGTGCAAGGTGCATAGTGAAGTACACCATACTAAGATGCAATGTACAAGGAGGTGAGAGAGGACTCTAGCAACTTACATTATTCATAGTGGAATTGCACTATTGCAAGGCACACAATGCTTATTGAATGGTCGAGCTATAAAATATAAAGGTGCCACGTGCATAGTGGAAATTCACTATATAAAAGTCCACTATCCATTGTGCATGGTGGAAGTGCATCATACTAGGGTCAAATTTGCATAATGCATAGGTGAAAGTGCACCATTCCATAGGGCAAGTATTGTGAATGGTTGAACTACATGATTATAATTTGCAAGGTGCATTCATCGTGAAAGTACACCATACTAAGGTGCAAAGTACAAGGACGTGAGAGAGGACTCTAGCAACTTACATTATGCATGGTGGAATTGTACTATACCAAGGCATATAATGCTTATTGAATGGTCGAGCTACAAAATATAAGGGTTCCATGTGCATAGTGGAAATTCATTTTGTACAAAGCTCCGACGATTGATTGTCCATGGTGGAAGTGCATCATACTATTGCTCAAATTTGCGTAATGCATGATGAGATTGCACCTTACCATAGGGCACGGTGCATTGTGAATGGTTGAACTACATGATTATAATGTGCAAGGTGCATGGTGGAAGTACACCATACTAAGGGGCAAAGTATAAGGAGGTGAGAGAGGACTTCTACTGAGAAGTTACATTATGCATAGTGGAATTGTACTATACCAAGGCACACAGTACTTATTGAATGGTCGAGCTACAAAATATAAAGGTTCAACGTGCATAGTGGAAATTCAGCGTACAAAGCTCACATTGTTGATTGTCCATGGTGGAAGTGCATCGTATACTATTGTCAAATTTGCGTAATGCATGATGAAAGCTGCACCTTACCATAGGGCACGGTGCATTGTGGATGGTTGAACTACATGATTATAATGTGCAAGGTGCATGGTGGAAGTACACCATACTAAGGGGCAAAGTACAAGGAGGTGAGAGAGGACTCCAGCAAGTTACATTATACATAGTGGAATTGCACTATACCCAAGGCACACAATGCTTATTGAATGGTCGAGCTATAAAATATAGGTGCCATGTCATAGTGGAAATTCACTATACAAGATGTATCCATTGTGCATGGTGGAAGTGCATCATACTAGGATCAAATTTGCATAATGCATGATGAAAGTGCACCCATACCATGGGGCACGGTTCATTGTGAATGGTTGAAGTACATGATTATAATGTGCCGATTGTGCATAGTGGAAGTACAACATACTAAGGCGCAAAGTACGAGGGAGGTGAGAGAGGACTACACCAAGTTACATTATGCATAGTGGAATTGCAATATACCAAGGCACACAATGCTTATTGAATGGTCGAGCTATAAAATATAAAGGTGCACAGTTTGTGTATAATGGAAAGTCAATGTACAAAGGTCCATGTCCATTGTGCATGGTGGAAGTGCATCATGCTGGGTCAAATTTGCATAATGTATTATGAAAGTGCACCATACCATAGAGCACGGGGTATAAGTGAATGGTTGAACTATATGATTATAATGTGCATGGTGCATAGTGGAAGTACACCATACTAAGGTGCAAATTACCAAGGCACACAATGCTTATTGAATGGTCGAGCTATAAAATATAAAGGTGCACTGTGCATAGTGGAAATTCACTATACAAAGGTCCTTTGTCCATTGTGCATGGTGGAGGTGCATCATGCTAGGATCAAATTTGCATAATGCATGATGAAAGTGCACCAATACCATAGGGCACGGTTCATTGTGAATGGTTGAACTACATGATTATAATATTGCAATGGCATAGTGGAAGTACACCTATACTGTGACGGATAGTACAAGGGAGGTGAGAGAGGACTCTACCATGATTACATTATGCATAGTGGAATTGCACTATACCAAG
>JAUJYP020001266.1:0-62118 GCA_030674075.2 Linum usitatissimum
GAAATAACCAAGTTTAGACAAAACCATACAAGTCTCATTTTCAGAAAGGAGAAACGAGGGAAAAGCAACAATAAGTGCGGAAATAAGATAGGAACTGGGCATAAATTAGTCTTGATGTGCTGTACGCCACGAGAATTGTAGACGGGGAAACGGAAGGAGTTTCCAGGAGCGGAACCATAAGTGAATGCGAAGGAAATTTTGTGAAAGACTCGTATAATTTCGGGGGAAAACTTAGAACAAGTTCAAATCGAAATGCAGAAATAACCAAGTTTAGACAAAACCATACACGCCTTGTTTTCAAAAAGGAGAAACAAATGCAAAGCAATAATGAGGGTGGAAATAAGTCAAGAAAAGGGAATAAAGAAATCGTGATGTGCAGTAGGACACGAGCATTGTAGACAGCAAACAAAAGGAGTTTTCAGGGAGCATAACTAGAAGTAAATGCAAAGAAAATTTAGTGAAAGACTCGTACAGTTAAAGGGGAAAACTTGGAACCAGTTCAAATTGAAATGCGGAAACAACCAAGTTTAGACAAAACCATACAAGTCTCGTTTTCAGAAAGAAGAAACGAGGGAAAAGCAACAATAAGTGCGGAAATAAGATAGGAAAAGGTCACAAATTAGTCTTGATGTGCAGTAGGACACGAGCATGGTAGACAGGAAAACGAAGGAGTTTCCAGGAGAAGAACCATAAGTGAATGCGAAGGAAATTTAGTGAAAGACTCGTACAATTTAAGGGGAAAACTTGGAACCAGTTCAAATTGAAATGCGGAAATAACCAAGTTTAGACAAAACCATACAAGTCTCGTTTTCAAAAAGGAGAAACGAGGGAAAAGCAACAATAAGTGCGGAAATAAGATAGGAAAAGGGCATAAATTAGTCTTGATGTGATGTACGCCACGAGCATTATAGACAGGGAAACGAAGGAGTTTCCAGGGAGCAGAACCATAAGTGAATGCGAAGGAAATTTTTTGAAAGACTCGTATAATTTCAGGGGAAAACTTAGAACAAGTTCAAATTGAAATGCAAAAATAACCAAGTTTAGAGAAAACCATACACGGTTTGTTTTGAGAAAGGAGAAACAAATGCAAAGCAATAATGAGGGTGGAAATAAGTCAAGAAAAGGGAATAAAGAAATCGTGATGTGCAGTAGGACACGAGCAGGTAGACGACAAACAAAAGGAGTTTTCGGGGAGCATAACCAGAAGTAAATGCAAAGTAAATTTAGTGAAAGAGTCGTACACTTTAAAGGGGAAAACTTGGAACCAGTTCAAATTGAAATTGAAAATAACCAAGTTTAGACAAAACCATACAAGTCTCGTTTTCGAAAGGAGAAACGAGGGAAAAGCAACAATAAGTCGGAAATAAGATAGGAAAAGGTCGAGAAATTAGTCTTGATGTGGGGGGGGGGGAAGGGGGGGGGGAGGGGGGGAATAGGGAAGAAATGGAACCAGTTCAAATTGAAATACGGAAATAACCAAGTTTAGACAAAACTATGCAAGTCTCGTTTTCAGAAAGGAGAAACGAGGGAAAAGCAACAAAACTGTGGAAATAAGATAGGAAAAGGGCATAAATTAGTCTTGATGTGATGTACGCCACGAGCATTGTAGACAGGAAACAGATGGAGTTTCCAGGGAGCAGAACCATAAGTGAATGTGAAGGAAATTTAGTGAAAGACTCGTATAATTTCAGGGGAAAACTTAGAATAAGTTCAAATTGAAATGCAGAAATAACCAAGTTTAGACAAAACCATACACGCCT
This sequence comes from Linum usitatissimum, assembly GCA_030674075.2. Classification (NCBI taxonomy): domain Eukaryota; kingdom Viridiplantae; phylum Streptophyta; class Magnoliopsida; order Malpighiales; family Linaceae; genus Linum; species Linum usitatissimum. The sequence continues at coordinate 1,761 of JAUJYP020001266.1, forward strand.
TGTTTTCAAAAAGGAGAAACAAATGCAAAGCAATAATGAGGGCGGAAATAAGTCACGAAAAGGGAATAAAGAATTCGTGATGTGCAGTACGACACGAGCATGGTAGACAGCAAACAAAATGAGTTTTCAGGGAGCATAACCAGAAGTAAATGCAAAGTAAATTTAGTGAAAGACTCGTACAGTTAAAGGGGAAAACTTGGAACCAGTTCAAATTGAAATAACCAAGTTTAGACAAAACCATACAATTCTCGTTTTCAGAAAGGAGAAACGAGGGAAAAGCAACAATAAGTCCGGAAATAAGATAGGAAAAGGTCAGAAATTAGTCTTGATGTGTAGTACGCCACGAGCATGGTAGACAGGAAACTGAAGGAGTTTCCAGGGAGAAGAACCATAAGTGAATGCGAAGAAAATTTAGTGAAAGACTCGTATAATTTAAGGATAAAACTTAGAACCAGTTCAAATTAAAAAGCGGAAATAACCATGTTTAGAAAATACCATACAGGTCTCGTTTTCAGAAAGGAGAAATAAGGGAAAAGCAACAAAACTGCGGAAATAAGATAGGAAAAGGGCATAAATTAGTCTTGATGTGCTGTACACCATGAGCATTGTAGACATGAAACAGATGGAGTTTCCAGAGAGAAGAACCATAAGTGAATGCGAAGGAAATTTAGTGAAAGACTCGTATAATTTCAGGGGAAAACTTAGAACAAGTTCAAATTGAAATGCATATATAACCAAGTTTAGACAAAACCATACACGCCTTGTTTTCAAAAAGGAGAAACAAATACAAAGCAATAATGAGGGTGGAAATAAGTCAAGAAAAGGGAATAAAGAAATCGTGATGTACAGTAGGACACGAGCATGGTAGACAGCAAACAAAGGGAGTTTTCAGGGAGCATAACCAGACGTAAATGCAAAGTAAATTTAGTGAAAGACTCATACAGTTAAAGGGGAAAACTTGGGACCAGTTCAAATTGAAATAACCAAGTTTAGACAAAACCATACAAGTCTCGTTTTCAGAAAGGAGAAAAGAGGGGAAAACAACAATAAGTGCGGAAATAAGATAGGAAAAGGTTAGAAATTAGTCTTGATGTGCAGTAGGACACGAGCATGGTAGACAGGATACAGAAGGAGTTTCTAGGGAGAGGAACCATAAGTGAATGCGAAGGAAATTTAGTGAAAGACTCGTACCGTTTAAGGGGAAAACTTTGAACCAGTTCAAATTGAAATGCGGAAATAACCAAGTTTAGACAAAACCATACAAGTCTCGTTTTCAGAAAGGAGAAACGAGGGAAAAGCAACAATAAGTGCGGAAATAAGATAGGAAAAGGGCATAAATTAGTCTTGATGTCTTGTACGCCACGAGCATTGTAGACGGGGAAACGAAGGAGTTTCCGGGGAGCGAACCATAAGTGAATGCGAAGGAAATTTTGTGAAAGACTCGTATAATTTCGGGGGAAAACTTAGAACAAGTTCAAATTGAAATGCAGAAATAACCAAGTTTAGACAAAACCATACACGCCTTGTTTTCAAAAAGGAGAAACAAATGCAAAGCAATAATGAGGGCGGAAATAAGTCAAGAAAAGGGAATAAAGAAATCGTGATGTGCGGTAGGACACGAGCATTGTAGACAGCAAACAAAAGGAGTTTTCGGGGAGCATAACTAGAAGTAAATGCAAAGTAAATTTAGTGAAAGACTCGTACAGTTTAAGGGGAAAACTTGGAACCAGTTCAAATTAAAATGCGGAAATAACCAAGTTTAGACAAAACCATACAAGTCTCGTTTTCAGAAAGGAGAAACGAGGGAAAAGCAACAATAAGTGCGGAAATAAGATAGGAAAAGGTCACAAATTAGTCTTGATGTGCAGTAGGACACGAGCATGGTAGACAGGAAACAGAAGGAGTTTCCAGGGAGAAGAACCATAAGTGAATGCGAAGGAAATTTAGTGAAAGACTCGTACAATTTAAGGGGAAAACTTGGAACCAGTTCAAATTGAAATGCGGAAATAACCAAGTTTAGACAAAACCATACAAGTCTCGTTTTCAAAAAGGAGAAACGAGGGAAAAGCAACAATAAGTGCGGAAATAAGATAGGAAAAGGGCATAAATTAGTCTTGATGTGATGTACGCCACGAGCATTATAGACGGGGAAACAGAAGGAGTTTCCAGGGAGCGAGAACCATAAGTGAATGCGAAGGAAATTTAGTGAAAGACTCGTATAATTTCGGGGGAAAACTTAGAACAAGTTCAAATTGAAATGCGAAATAACCAAGTTTAGACAAAACCATACACGCCTTGTTTTCAAAAAGGAGAAACAAATGCAAAGCAATAATGAGGGCGGAAATAAGTCAAGAAAAGGGAATAAAGAAATCGTGATGTGCAGTAGGACACGGGCATGGTAGACGAGCAAACAAAAGGAGTTTTCGGGGAGCATAACCAGAAGTAAATGCAAAGTAAATTTAGTGAAAGACTCGTACAGTTAAAGGGGAAAACTTGGAACCAGTTCAAATTGAAATAACCAAGTTTAGACAAAACCATACAAGTCTCGTTTTCAGAAAGGAGAAACGAGGGAAAAGCAACAATAAGTGCGGAAATAAGATAGGAAAAGGTTAGAAATTAGTCTTGATGTGCGGTAGGACACGAGCATGGTAGACGGGGAAACAGAAGGAGTTTCCAGGGAGAAGAACCATAAGTGAATGCGAAGGAAATTTAGTGAAAGACTCGTACAGTTTAAGGGGAAAACTTGGAACCAGTTCAAATTGAAATGCGGAAATAACCAAGTTTAGACAAAACCATACAAGTCTCGTTTTCAAAAGGAAAAACGAGGGAAAAGCAACAATAAGTGCGGAAATAAGATAGGAAAAGGGCATAAATTAGTCTTGATGTGTTGTACGCCACGAGCATTATAGACGGGAAACGAAGGAGTTTCCGGGGAGCGAGAACCATAAGTGAATGCGAAGGAAATTTTGTGAAAGACTCGTATAATTTCGGGGGAAAACTTAGAACAAGTTCAAATTGAAATGCAGAAATAACCAAGTTTAGACAAAACCATACACGCCTTGTTTTCAAAAAGGAGAAACAAATGCAAAGCAATAATGAGGGCGGAAATAAGTCAAGAAAAGGGAATAAAGAAATCGTGATGTGCGGTAGGACACGAGCATGGTAGACGGCAAACAAAAGGAGTTTTCGGGGAGCATAACCAGAAGTAAATGCAAAGTAAATTTAGTGAAAGACTCGTACACTTTAAGGGGAAAACTTGGAACCAGTTCAAATTGAAATGCGGAAATAACCAAGTTTAGACAAAACCATACAAGTCTCGTTTTCAGAAAGGAGAAACGAGGGAAAAGCAACAATAAGTGCGGAAATAAGATAGGAAAAGGGCATAAATTAGTCTTGATGTGATGTACGCCACGAGCATTGTAGACAGGAAACGGAAGGAGTTTCCAGGGAGAAGAACCATAAGTGAATGCGAAGGAAATTTAGTGAAAGACTCGTATAATTTAAGGGGAAAACTTAGAACCAGTTCAAATTGAAATGCGGAAATAACCAAGTTTAGACAAAACCATACACGCCTTGTTTTCAAAAAGGAGAAACAAATGCAAAGCAATAATGAGGGCGGAAATAAGTTAAGAAAAGGGAATAAAGAAATCGTGATGTGCGGTAGGACACGAGCATGGTAGACGGCAAACAAAAGGAGTTTTCAGGGAGCATAACCAGAAGTAAATGCAAAGTAAATTTAGTGAAAGACTCGTACAGTTAAAGGGGAAAACTTGGAACCAGTTCAAATTGAAATAACCAAGTTTAGACAAAACCATACAAGTCTCGTTTTCAGAAAGGAGAAACGAGGGAAAAGCAACAATAAGTGCGGAAATAAGATAGGAAAAGGTTAGAAATTAGTCTTGATGTGCAGTAGGACACGAGCATGGTAGACAGGAAACAGAAGGAGTTTCCAGGGAGAAGAACCATAAGTGAATGCGAAGGAAATTTAGTGAAAGACTCGTACAGTTTAAGGGGAAAACTTGGAACCAGTTCAAATTGAAATGCGGAAATAACCAAGTTTAGACAAAACCATACAAGTCTCGTTTTCGAAAGGAGAAACGAGGGAAAAGCAACAATAAGTGCGGAAATAAGATAGGAAAAGGGCATAAATTAGTCTTGATGTGTTGTACGCCACGAGCATTATAGACGGGGAAACGAAGGAGTTTCCGGGGAGCGAGAACCATAAGTGAATGCGAAGGAAATTTTGTGAAAGACTCGTATAATTTCGGGGGAAAACTTAGAACAAGTTCAAATTGAAATGCGAAATAACCAAGTTTAGACAAAACCATACACGCCTTGTTTTCAGAAAGGAGAAACAAATGCAAAGCAATAATGAGGGCGGAAATAAGTCAAGAAAAGGGAATAAAGAAATCGTGATGTGCGGTAGGACACGAGCATGGTAGACGGCAAACAAAAGGAGTTTTCGGGGAGCATAACTAGAAGTAAATGCAAAGTAAATTTAGTGAAAGAGTCGTACACTTTAAGGGGAAAACTTGGAACCGGTTCAAATTGAAATGCGAAAATAACCAAGTTTAGACAAAACCATACAAGTCTCGTTTTCGAAAGGAGAAACGAGGGAAAAGCAACAATAAGTGCGGAAATAAGATAGGAAAAGGTCAGAAATTAGTCTTGATGTGTAGTACGCCACGAGCATGGTAGACGGGGAAACGAAGGAGTTTCCGGGGAGAAGAACCATAAGTGAATGCGAAGGAAATTTAGTGAAAGACTCGTATAATTTAAGGGGAAAACTTAGAACCGGTTCAAATTAAAAAGCGGAAATAACCATGTTTAGACAAAACCATACACGTCTCGTTTTCGAAAGGAGAAATAAGGGAAAAGCAACAAAAGTGCGGAAATAAGATAGGAAAAGGGCATAAATTAGTCTTGATGTCTTGTACGCCACGAGCATTGTAGACGGGGAAACGAAGGAGTTTCCGGGGAGAAGAACCATAAGTGAATGCGAAGGAAATTTAGTGAAAGACTCGTATAATTTCGGGGGAAAACTTAGAACAAGTTCAAATTGAAATGCGAGAAATAACCAAGTTTAGACAAAACCATACACGCCTTGTTTTCAAAAAGGAGAAACAAATGCAAAGCAATAATGAGGGCGGAAATAAGTCAAGAAAAGGGAATAAAGAAATCGTGATGTGCGGTAGGACACGAGCATGGTAGACGGCAAACAAAAGGAGTTTTCGGGGAGCATAACCAGAAGTAAATGCAAAGTAAATTTAGTGAAAGACTCGTACGGTTAAAGGGGAAAACTTGGAACCAGTTCAAATTGAAATAACCAAGTTTAGACAAAACCATACAAGTCTCGTTTTCGAAAGGAGAAACGAGGGAAAAGCAACAATAAGTGCGGAAATAAGATAGGAAAAGGTTAGAAATTAGTCTTGATGTGCGGTAGGACACGAGCATGGTAGACGGGGAAACGAAGGAGTTTCCGGGGAGAAGAACCATAAGTGAATGCGAAGGAAATTTAGTGAAAGACTCGTACAATTTAAGGGGAAAACTTGGAACCGAGTTCAAATTGAAATGCGGAAATAACCAAGTTTAGACAAAACCATACAAGTCTCGTTTTCGAAAGGAGAAACGAGGGAAAAGCAACAATAAGTGCGGAAATAAGATAGGAAAAGGGCATAAATTAGTCTTGATGTGTTGTACGCCACGAGCATTATAGACGAGGAAACGAAGGAGTTTCCGGGGAGCGAGAACCATAAGTGAATGCGAAGGAAATTTTGTGAAAGACTCGTATAATTTCGGGGGAAAACTTAGAACAAGTTCAAATTGAAATGCAAGAAATAACCAAGTTTAGACAAAACCATACACGCCTTGTTTTCAAAAAGGAGAAACAAATGCAAAGCAATAATGAGGGCGGAAATAAGTCAAGAAAAGGGAATAAAGAAATCGTGATGTGCGGTAGGACACGAGCATGGTAGACGGCAAACAAAAGGAGTTTTCGGGGAGCATAACTAGAAGTAAATGCAAAGTAAATTTAGTGAAAGAGTCGTACACTTTAAGGGGAAAACTTGGAACCGAGTTCAAATTGAAATGCGAAAATAACCAAGTTTAGACAAAACCATACAAGTCTCGTTTTCGAAAGGAGAAACGAGGGAAAAGCAACAATAAGTGCGGAAATAAGATTGGAAAAGGTCGAGAAATTAGTCTTGATGTGTAGTACGCCACGAGCATGGTAGACGGGGAAACGAAGGAGTTTCCGGGGAGAAGAACCATAAGTGAATGCGAAGGAAATTTAGTGAAAGACTCGTATAATTTAAGGGGAAAACTTAAAGCCAGTTCAAATTAAAAAGCGGAAATAACCATGTTTAGACAAAACCATACACGTCTCGTTTCAGAAAGGAGAAATAAGGGAAAAGCAACAAAAAGTGCGGAAATAAGATAGGAAAAGGGCATAAATTAGTCTTGATGTCTTGTACGCCACGAGCATTGTAGACGGGGAAACGAAGGAGTTTCCGGGGAGAAGAACCATAAGTGAATGCGAAGGAAATTTAGTGAAAGACTCGTATAATTTCGGGGGAAAACTTAGAACAAGTTCAAATTGAAATGCGAAATAACCAAGTTTAGACAAAACCATACACGCCTTGTTTTCAAAAAGGAGAAACAAATGCAAAGCAATAATGAGGGCGGAAATAAGTCAAGAAAAGGGAATAAAGAAATCGTGATGTGCGGTAGGACACGAGCATGGTAGACGGCAAACAAAAGGAGTTTTCGGGGAGCATAACCGGAAGTAAATGCAAAGTAAATTTAGTGAAAGACTCGTACGGTTAAAGGGGAAAACTTGGAACCAGTTCAAATTGAAATAACCAAGTTTAGACAAAACCATACAAGTCTCGTTTTCAGAAAGGAGAAACGAGGGAAAAGCAACAATAAGTGCGGAAATAAGATAGGAAAAGGTTAGAAATTAGTCTTGATGTGCGGTAGGACACGAGCATGGTAGACGGGAAACGGAAGGAGTTTCCGGGGAGAAGAACCATAAGTGAATGCGAAGGAAATTTAGTGAAAGACTCGTACAATTTAAGGGGAAAACTTGGAACCAAGTTCAAATTGAAATGCGGAAATAACCAAGTTTAGACAAAACCATACAAGTCTCGTTTTCGAAAGGAGAAACGAGGGAAAAGCAACAATAAGTGCGGAAATAAGATAGGAAAAGGGCATAAATTAGTCTTGATGTGTTGTACGCCACGAGCATTATAGACGGGAAACGAAGGAGTTTCCGGGGAGCGAGAACCATAAGTGAATGCGAAGGAAATTTTGTGAAAGACTCGTATAATTTCAAGGGAAAACTTAGAACAAGTTCAAATTGAAATGCGAAATAACCAAGTTTAGACAAAACCATACACGCCTTGTTTTCAGAAAGGAGAAACAAATGCAAAGCAATAATGAGGGCGGAAATAAGTCAAGAAAAGGGAATAAAGAAATCGTGATGTGCGGTAGGACACGAGCATGGTAGACGGCAAACAAAAGGAGTTTTCGGGGAGCATAACCTAGAAGTAAATGCAAAGTAAATTTAGTGAAAGAGTCGTACACTTTAAGGGGAAAACTTGGAACCGGTTCAAATTGAAATGCGAAAATAACCAAGTTTAGACAAAACCATACAAGTCTCGTTTTCGAAAGGAGAAACGAGGGAAAAGCAACAATAAGTGCGGAAATAAGATAGGAAAAGGTCAGAAATTAGTCTTGATGTGTAGTACGCCACGAGCATGGTAGACGGGGAAACGAAGGAGTTTCCGGGGAGAAGAACCATAAGTGAATGCGAAGGAAATTTAGTGAAAGACTCGTATAATTTCAGGGGAAAACTTAGAACCGGTTCAAATTAAAAAGCGGAAATAACCATATTTAGACAAAACCATACACGTCTCGTTTACAGAAAGGAGAAATAAGGGAAAAGCAACAAAACTTCGGAAATAAGATAGGAAATGGGCATAAATAAGTCTTGATGTCTTGTACGCCACGAGCATTGTAGACGGGAAACGGAAGGAGTTTCCGGGGAGAAGAACCATAAGTGAATGCGAAGGAAATTTAGTGAAAGACTCGTATAATTTCGGGGGAAAACTTAGAACAAGTTCAAATTGAAATGCGAGAAATAACCAAGTTTAGACAAAACCATACACGCCTTGTTTTCAAAAAGGAGAAACAAATGCAAAGCAATAATGAGGGCGGAAATAAGTCAAGAAAAGGGAATAAAGAAATCGTGATGTGCGGTAGGACACGAGCATGGTAGACGACAAACAAAAGGAGTTTTCGGGGACGAGAAGTAAATGCAAAGTAAATTTAGTGAAAGACTCATACAGTTAAAGGAGAAAACTTGGAACCAGTTCAAAATGAAATAACCAAGTTTAGACAAAACCATACAAGTCTCGTTTTCAGAAAGGAGAAACGAGGGAAAAGCAACAATAAGTGCGGAAATAAGATAGGAAAAGGTTAGAAATTAGTCTTGATGTGCGGTAGGACACGAGCATGGTAGACGGGAAACAGAAGGAGTTTCCAGGGAGAAGAACCATAAGTGAATGCGAAGGAAATTTAGTGAAAGACTCGTACAATTTAAGGGGAAAACTTGGAACCAGTTCAAATTGAAATGCGGAAATAACCAAGTTTAGACAAAACCATACAAGTCTCGTTTTCAAAAGGAGAAACGAGGGAAAAGCAACAATAAGTGCGGAAATAAGATAGGAAAAGGGCATAAAATTAGTCTTGATGTGTTGTACGCCACGAGCATTATAGACGGGGAAACGAAGGAGTTTCCGGGGAGCGAGAACCATAAGTGAATGCGAAGGAAATTTAGTGAAAGACTCGTATAATTTCGGGGGAAAACTTAGAACAAGTTCAAATTGAAATGCGGAAATAACCAAGTTTAGACAAAACCATACACGCCTTGTTTTCAAAAAGGAGAAACAAATGCAAAGCAATAATGAGGGCGGAAATAAGTCAAGAAAAGGGAATAAAGAAATCGTGATGTGCGGTAGGACACGAGCATGGTAGACGGCAAACAAAAGGAGTTTTCGGGGAGCATAACTAGAAGTAAATGCAAAGTAAATTTAGTGAAAGACTCATACAGTTAAAGGGGAACACTTGGAACCAGTTCAAATTGAAATAACCAAGTTTAGACACAACCATACAAGTCTCGTTTTAAGAAAGGAGAAACGAGGGAAAAGCATCAATAAGTGCGGAAATAAGATAGGAAAAGGTTAGAAATTAGTCTTGATGTGTAGTAGGACACGAGCATGGTAGACAGGAAACAAAAGGACTTTCTAGGGAGAAGAACCATAAGTGAATGCGAAGGAAATTTAGTGAAAGACTCGTACAATTTAAGGGGAAAACTTGGAACCAGTTCAAATTGAAATGCGGAAATAACCAAGTTTAGACAAAACCATACAAGTCTCGTTTTCAAAAGGAGAAACGAGGGAAAAGCAACAATAAGTGCGGAAATAAGATAGGAAAAGGGCATAAATTAGTCTTGATGTCTTGTACGCCACGAGCATTATAGACGGGAAACGAAGGAGTTTCCGGGGAGGAGAACCATAAGTGAATGCGAAGGAAATTTAGTGAAAGACTCGTATAATTTCGGGGGAAAACTTAGAACAAGTTCAAATTGAAATGCGAAATAACCAAGTTTAGACAAAACCATACACGCCTTGTTTTCAAAAAGGAGAAACAAATGCAAAGCAATAATGAGGGCGGAAATAAGTCAAGAAAAGGGAATAAAGAAATCGTGATGTGCAGTAGGACACGAGCATGGTAGACAGCAAACAAAAGGAGTTTTCAGGGAGCATAACCAGAAGTAAATGCAAAGTAAATTTAGTGAAAGACTCATACAGTTAAAGGGGAAAACTTGGAACCAGTTCAAATTGAAATAACCAAGTTTAGACAAAACCATACAAGTCTCGTTTTCAGAAAGGAGAAACGAGGGAAAAGCAACAATAAGTGCGGAAATAAGATAGGAAAAGGTTAGAAATTAGTCTTGATGTGCAGTAGGACACGAGCATGGTAGACAGGAAACAGAAGGAGTTTCCAGGGAGAAGAACCATAAGTGAATGCGAAGGAAATTTAGTGAAAGACTCGTACAATTTAAGGGGAAAACTTGGAACCAGTTCAAATTGAAATGCGGAAATAACCAAGTTTAGACAAAACCATACAAGTCTCGTTTTCAGAAAGGAGAAACGAGGGAAAAGCAACAATAAGTGCGGAAATAAGATAGGAAAAGGGCATAAATTAGTCTTGATGTGTTGTACGCCACGAGCATTATAGACGGGAAACAGAAGGAGTTTCCAGGGAGCAGAACCATAAGTGAATGCGAAGGAAATTTTGTGAAAGACTCGTATAATTTCAAGGGGAAAACTTAGAACAAGTTCAAATTGAAATGCGAAATAACCAAGTTTAGACAAAACCATACACGCCTTGTTTTCAGAAAGGAGAAACAAATGCAAAGCAATAATGAGGGCGGAAATAAGTCAAGAAAAGGGAATAAAGAAATCGTGATGTGCAGTAGGACACGAGCATGGTAGACAGCAAACAAAAGGAGTTTTCAGGGAGCATAACTAGAAGTAAATGCAAAGTAAATTTAGTGAAAGAGTCGTACACTTTAAGGGGAAAACTTGGAACCAGTTCAAATTGAAATGCGAAAATAACCAAGTTTAGACAAAACCATACAAGTCTCGTTTTCAGAAAGGAGAAACGAGGGAAAAGCAACAATAAGTGCGGAAATAAGATTGGAAAAGGTCAGAAATTAGTCTTGATGTGTAGTACGCCACGAGCATGGTAGAGACAGGAAACAGAAGGAGTTTCTAGGGATAAGAACCATAAGTGAATGCGAAGGAAATTTAGTGAAAGAGTCGTATAATTTAAGGGGAAAACTTAGAACCAGTTCAAATTAAAAAGCGGAAATAACCATGTTTAGACAAAACCATACACGTCTCGTTTTCAGAAAGGAGAAATAAGGGAAAAGCAACAAAACTGCGGAAATAAGATAGGAAAAGGGCATAAATTAGTCTTGATGTGTTGTACGCCACGAGCATTGTAGACATGAAACGAAGGAGTTTCCAGGGAGAAGAACCATAAGTGAATGCGAAGGAAATTTAGTGAAAGACTCGTATAATTTAAGGGGAAAACTTAGAACCAGTTCAAATTAAAAAGCGGAAATAACCATGTTTAGACAAAACCATACACGTCTCGTTTTCAGAAAGGAGAAATAAGGGAAAAGCAACAAAACTGCGGAAATAAGATAGGAAAAGGGCATAAATTAGTCTTGATGTGCTGTACGCCACGAGCATTGTAGACAGGGAAACAGAAGGAGTTTCCGGGGAGAAGAACCATAAGTGAATGCGAAGGAAATTTAGTGAAAGACTCGTATAATTTCGGGGGAAAACTTAGAACAAGTTCAAATTGAAATGCGAGAAATAACCAAGTTTAGACAAAACCATACACGCCTTGTTTTCAAAAAGGAGAAACAAATGCAAAGCAATAATGAGGGCGGAAATAAGTCAAGAAAAGGGAATAAAGAAATCGTGATGTGCAGTAGGACACGAGCATGGTAGACAGCAAACAAAAGGAGTTTTCAGGGAGCATAACCAGAAGTAAATGCAAAGTAAATTTAGTGAAAGACTCATAGAGTTAAAGGGGAAAACTTGGAACCAGTTCAAATTGAAATAACCAAGTTTAGACAAAACCATACAAGTCTCGTTTTCGAAAGGAGAAACGAGGGAAAAGCAACAATAAGTGCGGAAATAAGATAGGAAAAGGTTAGAAATTAGTCTTGATGTGCGGTAGGACACGAGCATGGTAGACAGGAAACAGAAGGAGTTTCCAGGGAGAAGAACCATAAGTGAATGCGAAGGAAATTTAGTGAAAGACTCGTACAGTTTAAGGGGAAAACTTGGAACCAGTTCAAATTGAAATGCGGAAATAACCAAGTTTAGACAAAACCATACAAGTCTCGTTTTCAGAAAGGAGAAACGAGGGAAAAGCAACAATAAGTGCGGAAATAAGATAGGAAAAGGGCATAAATTAGTCTTGATGTGTTGTACGCCACGAGCATTATAGACGGGGAAACGAAGGAGTTTCCGGGGAGCGAGAACCATAAGTGAATGCGAAGGAAATTTTGTGAAAGACTCGTATAATTTCAAGGGGAAAACTTAGAACAAGTTCAAATTGAAATGCGAAATAACCAAGTTTAGACAAAACCATACACGCCTTGTTTTCAGAAAGGAGAAACAAATGCAAAGCAATAATGAGGGCGGAAATAAGTCAAGAAAAGGGAATAAAGAAATCGTGATGTGCGGTAGGACACGAGCATGGTAGACGGCAAACAAAAGGAGTTTTCGGGGAGCATAACCGAAGTAAATGCAAAGTAAATTTAGTGAAAGAGTCGTACACTTTAAGGGGAAAACTTGGAACCAGTTCAAATTGAAATGCGAAAATAACCAAGTTTAGACAAAACCATACAAGTCTCGTTTTAAGAAAGGAGAAACGAGGGAAAAGCAACAATAAGTGCGGAAATAAGATAGGAAAAGGTCAGAAATTAGTCTTGATGTGTAGTACGCCACGAGCATGGTAGACAGGAAACAGAAGGAGTTTCCGGGGAGAAGAACCATAAGTGAATGCGAAGGAAATTTAGTGAAAGAGTCGTATAATTTAAGGGGAAAACTTAGAACCGGTTCAAATTAAAAAGCGGAAATAACCATGTTTAGACAAAACCATACACGTCTCGTTTTCGAAAGGAGAAATAAGGGAAAAGCAACAAAAGTGCGGAAATAAGATAGGAAAAGGGCATAAATTAGTCTTGATGTGCTTGTACGCCACGAGCATTGTAGACGAGGAAACGAAGGAGTTTCCGGGGAGAAGAACCATAAGTGAATGCGAAGGAAATTTAGTGAAAGACTCGTATAATTTCGGGGGAAAACTTAGAACAAGTTCAAATTGAAATGCGAAATAACCAAGTTTAGACAAAACCATACACGCCTTGTTTTCAAAAAGGAGAAACAAATGCAAAGCAATAATGAGGGCGGAAATAAGTCAAGAAAAGGGAATAAAGAAATCGTGATGTGTAGTAGGACACGAGCATGGTAGACGACAAACAAAAGGAGTTTTCGGGGAGCATAACCAGAAGTAAATGCAAAGTAAATTTAGTGAAAGACTCGTACGGTTTAAGGGGAAAACTTGGAACCAGTTCAAATTGAAATGCGGAAATAACCAAGTTTAGACAAAACCATACAAGTCTCGTTTTTAGAAAGAAGAAATGAGGGAAAAGTAACAATAAGTGCGGAAATAAGATAGGAAAAGGGCATAAATTAGTCTTGATGTGTTGTACGCCACGAGCATTATAGACGGGGAAACGAAGGAGTTTCCGGGGAGCAGAACCATAAGTGAATGCGAAGGAAATTTTGTGAAAGACTCGTATAATTTCAAGGGAAAACATAGAACAAGTTCAAATTGAAATGCTGAAATAACCAAGTTTAGACAAAACCATACACGCCTTGTTTTCAGAAAGGAGAAACAAATGCAAAGCAATAATGAGGGCGGAAATAAGTCAAGAAAAGGGAATAAAGAAATCGTGATGTGCAGTAGGACACGAGCATGGTAGACAGCAAACAAACGGAGTTTTCAGGGAGCATAACCAGAAGTAAATGCAAAGTAAATTTAGTGAAAGAGTCGTACACTTTAAGGGGAAAACTTGGAACCAGTTCAAATTGAAATTCGAAAATAACCAAGTTTAGACAAAACCATACAAGTCTCGTTTTCAGAAAGGAGAAACGAGGGAAAAGCAACAATAAGTGCGGAAATAAGATTGGAAAAGGTCAGAAATTAGTCTTGATGTGTAGTACGCCACGAGCATGGTAGACAGGAAACAGAAGGAGTTTCGAGGGAGAAGAACCATAAGTGAATGCGAAGGAAATTTAGTGAAAGAGTCATATAATTTAAGGGGAAAACTTAGAACCAGTTCAAATTAAAAAGCGGAAATAACAATGTTTAGACAAAACCATACACGTCTTATTTTTCAGAAAGGAGAAATAAGGGAAAAGCAACAAAACTGCGGAAATAAGATAGGAAAAGGGCATAAATTAGTCTTGATGTGCTGTTCGCCACGAGCATTGTAGACAGGAATCAGAAGTATTTTCAAGGGAGCAGAACCATAAGTGAATGCGAAGGAAATTTAGTGAAAGACTCGTACAGTTTAAGGGGAAAACTTGGAACCAGTTCAAATTGAAATGCGGAAATAACCAAGTTTAGACAAAACCATACAAGTCTCGTTTTCAAAAAGGAGAAACGAGGGAAAAGCAACAATAAGTGCGGAAATAAGATAGGAAAAGGGCATAAATTAGTCTTGATGTGCTTGTACGCCACGAGCATTATAGACGGGAAACGAATGGAGTTTCGAGGGGAGCAGAACCATAAGTGAATGCGAAGGAAATTTAGTGAAAGACTCGTATAATTTAAGGGGAAAACTTAGAACAAGTTCAAATTGAAATGCAGAAATAACCAAGTTTAGACAAAACCATACACGCCTTGTTTTCAAAAAGAAGAAACAAATGCAAAGCAATAATGAGGGCAGAAATAAGTCAAGAAAAGGGAATAAAGAAATCGTGATGTGTAGTAGGACACGAGCATGGTAGACAGCAAACAAAAGGAGTTTTCAGGGAGCATAACCAGAAGTAAATGCAAAGTAAATTTAGTGAAAGACTCATACAGTTAAAGGGGAAAACTTGGAACCAGTTCAAATTGAAATAACCAAGTTTAGACAAAACCATACAAGTCTCGTTTTCAGAAAGGAGAAACGAGGGAAAAGCAACAATAAGTGCGGAAATAAGATAGGAAAAGGTTAGAAATTAGTCTTGATGTGCGGTATGACACGAGCATGGTAGACGGGGAAACAGATGGAGTTTCCAGGGAGAAGAACCATAAGTGAATGCGAAGGAAATTTAGTGAAAGACTCGTACAGTTTAAGGGGAAAACTTGGAACCAGTTCAAATTGAAATGCGGAAATAACCAAGTTTAGACAAAACCATACAAGTCTCGTTTTCGAAAGGAGAAACGAGGGAAAAGCAACAATAAGTGCGGAAATAAGATATGAAAAGGGTATAAATTAGTCTTGATGTGCTGTACGCCACGAGCATTATAGACGAGGAAACAAAAGGAGTTTCCGGGGAGCGAACCATAAGTGAATGCGAAGGAAATTTTGTGAAAGACTCGTATAATTTCAAGGGAAAACTTAGAACAAGTTCAAATTGAAATGCGAGAAATAACCAAGTTTAGACAAAACCATACACGCCTTGTTTTCATAAAGGAGAAACAAATGCAAAGAAATAATGAGGGCGGAAATAAGTCAAGAAAAGGGAATAAAGAAATCGTGATGTGCAGTAGGACATGAGCATGGTAGACAGCAAACAAAAGGAGTTTTCGGGGAGCATAACCAGAAGTAAATGCAAAGTAAATTTAGTGAAAGACTCGTACACTTTAAGGGGAAAACTTGGAACCAGTTCAAATTGAAATGCGGAAATAACCAAGTTTAGACAAAACCATACAAGTCTCGTTTTCAGAAAGGAGAAACGAGGGAAAAGCAACAATAAGTGCGGAAATAAGATAGGAAAAGGTCAGAAATTAGTCTTGATGTGTAGTAGGCCACGAGCATGGTAGACGGGGAAACGAAGGAGTTTCTAGGGAGAAGAACCATAAGTGAATGCGAAGGAAATTTAGTGAAAGACTCGTACAGTTTAAGGGGAAAACTTGGAACTAGTTCAAATTGAAATGCGAAAATAACCAAGTTTAGACAAAACCATACAAGTCTCGTTTTCAAAAAGGAGAAACGAGGGAAAAGCAACAATAAGTGCGGAAATAAGATAGGAAAAGGGCATAAATTAGTCTTGATGTCTTGTACGCCACGAGCATTATAGACGAGGAAACGGAAGGAGTTTCCAAGGGAGGAGAACCATAAGTGAATGCGAAGGAAATTTAGTGAAAGACTCGTATAATTTAAGGGGAAAACTTAGAACAAGTTCAAATTGAAATGCGAGAAATAACCAAGTTTAGACAAAACCATACACGCCTTGTTTTCAAAAAGGAGAAACAAATGCAAAGCAATAATGAGGGAAGAAATAAGTCAAGAAAAGGGAATAAAGAAATCGTGATGTGTAGTAGGACACGAGCATGGTAGACAAGCAAACAGAAGGAGTTTTCGGGGAGAATAACCATAAGTAAATGCAAAGTAAATTTAGTGAAAGACTCGTACAGTTTAAGGGGAAAACTTGGAACCAGTTTAAATTGAAATTGAAATAACCAAGTTTAGACAAAACCATACAAGTCTCGTTTTCGGAAAAGAGAAACGAGGGAAAAGCAACAATAAGTGCGGAAATAAGATAGGAAAAGGTTAGAAATTAGTCTTGATGTGAGTATGACACGAGCATGGTAGACAGGAAACAGAAGGAGTTTCCAGGGAGAAGAACCATAAGTGAATGCGAAGGAAATTTAGTGAAAGACTCGTACAGTTTAAGGGGAAAACTTGGAACCAGTTCAAATTGAAATGCGGAAATAACCAAGTTTAGACAAAACCATACAAGTCTCGTTTTCAAAAGGAAAAACGAGGGAAAAGCAACAATAAGTGCGGAAATAAGATAGGAAAAGGGTATAAATTAGTCTTGATGTGCCGTACGCCACGAGCATTATAGACGGGAAACAAAAGGAGTTTCCGGGGAGCAGAACCATAAGTGAATGCGAAGGAAATTTTGTGAAAGACTCGTATAATTTCAGGGGAAAACTTAGAACAAGTTCAAATTGAAATGCGAGAAATAACCAAGTTTAGACAAAACCATACACGCCTTGTTTTCAAAAAGGAGAAACAAATGCAAAGCAATAATGAGGGCGGAAATAAGTCAAGAAAAGGGAATAAAGAAATCGTGATGTGAGTAGGACACGAGCATGGTAGACAGCAAACAAAAGGAGTTTTCGGGGAGCATAACCAGAAGTAAATGCAAAGTAAATTTAGTGAAAGACTTGTACAGTTTAAGGGGAAAACTTGGAAGCAATTCAAATTGAAATGTGGAAATAACCAAGTTTAGACAAAACCATACAAGTCTCGTTTTCAGAAAGGAGAAACGAGGGAAAAGCAACAATAAGTGCGGAAATAAGATAGGAAAAGGGCATAAATTAGTCTTGATGTGCTGTACGCCACGAGCATTATAGACAGGAAACAGAAGGAGTTTCCAGGGAGCAGAACCATAAGTGAATGCGAAGGAAATTTTGTGAAAGACTCGTATAATTTCAAGGGGAAAACTTAGAACAAGTTCAAATTGAAATGCAGAAATAACCAAGTTTAGACAAAACCATACACGCCTTGTTTTCAAAAAGGAGAAACAAATGCAAAGCAATAATGAGGGCGGAAATAAGTCAAGAAAAGGGAATAAAGAAATCGTGATGTGCAGTAGGACACGAGCATGGTAGACAGCAAACAAAAGGAGTTTTCAGGGAGCATAACCAGAAGTAAATGCAAAGTAAATTTAGTGAAAGAGTCGTACACTTTAAGGGGAAAACTTGGAACCAGTTCAAATTGAAATGCGAAAATAACCAAGTTTAGACAAAACCATACAAGTCTCGTTTTAGAAAGGAGAAACGAGGGAAAAGCAACAATAAGTGCGGAAATAAGATAGGAAAAGGTCATAAATTAGTCTTGATGTGTAGTACGCCACGAGCATGGTAGACAGGAAACAGAAGGAGTTTCCAGGGAGAAGAACCATAAGTGAATGCGAAGGAAATTTAGTGAAAGACTCGTATAATTTAAGGGGAAAACTTAGAACCAGTTCAAATTAAAAAGCGGAAATAACCAAGTTTAGACAAAACCATACACGTCTTTTTTCAAAGGAGAAATAAGGAAAAGCAAAATGCGGAAATAAGATGGAAAAGGGCATAAATATCTTGATACGCCACGAGCATTAGACAGAACAAGATTTCAGGGAGAGAACCATAAGTGAATGCGAAGGAAATTTAGTGAAAGACTCATATAATTTAAGGGGAAAACTTGGAACCAGTTCAAATTGAAATGCGGAAATAACCAAGTTTAGACAAAACCATACAAGTCTCGTTTTCAAAAAGGAGAAACGAGGGAAAAGCAACAATAAGTGCGGAAATAAGATAGGAAAAGGGCATAAATTAGTCTTGATGTGCTGTACGCCACGAGCATTATAGACAGGAAACAGAAGGAGTTTCTAGGGAGCAGAACCATAAGTGAATGCGAAGGAAATTTAGTGAAAGACTCGTATAATTTAAGGGGAAAACTTAGAACAAGTTCAAATTGAAATGAGAAATAACCAAGTTTAGACAAAACCATACACGCCTTGTTTTCAGAAAGGAGAAACAAATGCAAAGCAATAATGAGGGCGGAAATAAGTCAAGAAAAGGGAATAAAGAAATCGTGATGTGTAGTAGGACACGAGCATGGTAGACAGCAAACAAAAGGAGTTTTCGGGGAGCATAACCAGAAGTAAATGCTAAGTAAATTTAGTGAAAGACTCATACAGTTTAAGGGGAAAACTTGGAACCAGTTCAAATTCAAATTGAAATAACCAAGTTTAGACAAAACCATACAAGTCTCGTTTTCAGAAAGGAGAAACGAGGGAAAAGCAACAATAAGTGCGGAAATAAGATAGGAAAAGGTTAGAAATTAGTCTTGATGTGCAGTATGACACGAGCATGGTAGACAGGAAACAGATGGAGTTTCCAGGGAGAAGAACCATAAGTGAATGCGAAGGAAATTTAGTGAAAGACTCGTACAATTTAAGGGGAAAACTTGGAACCCAGTTCAAATTGAAATGCGGAAATAACCAAGTTTAGACAAAACCATACAAGTCTCGTTTTCAGAAAGGAGAAACGAGGGAAAAGCAACAATAAGTGCGGAAATAAGATATGAAAAGGGCATAAATTAGTCTTGATGTGCTGTACGCCACGAGCATTATAGACAGGAAACAAAAGGAGTTTCCAGGGAGCAGAACCATAAGTGAATGCGAAGGAAATTTTGTGAAAGACTCGTATAATTTCAAGGGAAAACTTAGAACAAGTTCAAATTGAAATGCAGAAATAACCAAGTTTAGACAAAACCATACACGCCTTGTTTTCATAAAGGAGAAACAAATGCAAAGAAATAATGAGGGCGGAAATAAGTCAAGAAAAGGGAATAAAGAAATCGTGATGTGCAGTAGGACATGAGCATGGTAGACAGGAAACAAAAGGAGTTTTCAGGGAGCATAACCAGAAGTAAATGCAAAGTAAATTTAGTGAAAGACTCGTACAGTTTAAGGGGAAAACTTGGAACCAGTTCAAAATGAAATAACCAAGTTTAGACAAAACCATACAAGTCTCGTTTTCAGAAAGGAGAAACGAGGGAAAAGCAACAATAAGTGCGGAAATAAGATAGGAAAAGGTTAGAAATTAGTCTTGATGTGCAGTACGACACGAGCATGGTAGACAGGAAACAGAAGGAGTTTCCAGGGAGAAGAACCATAAGTGAATGCGAAGGAAATTTAGTGAAAGACTCGTATAATTTAAGGGGAAAACTTGGAACCAGTTCAAATTGAAATGCGGAAATAACCAAGTTTAGACAAAACCATACAAGTCTCGTTTTCAGAAAGGAGAAACGAGGGAAAAGCAACAATAAGTGCGGAAATAAGATAGGAAAAGGGCATAAATTAGTCTTGATGTGCTGTACGCCACGAGCATTATAGACAGGAAACAGAAGGAGTTTCCAGGGAGCAGAACCATAAGTGAATGCGAAGGAAATTTTGTGAAAGACTCGTATAATTTCAGGGGAAAACTTAGAACAAGTTCAAATTGAAATGCAGAAATAACCAAGTTTAGACAAAACCATACACGCCTTGTTTTCAAAAAGGAGAAACAAATGCAAAGCAATAATGAGGGCGGAAATAAGTCAAGAAAAGGGAATAAAGAAATCGTGATGTGCGGTAGGACACGAGCATGGTAGACAAGCAAACAAAAGGAGTTTTCAGGGAGCATAACCAGAAGTAAATGCAAAGTAAATTTAGTGAAAGAGTCGTACACTTTAAGGGGAAAACTTGGAACCAGTTCAAATTGAAATGCGAAAATAACCAAGTTTAGACAAAACCATACAAGTCTCGTTTTCAGAAAGGAGAAACGAGGGAAAAGCAACAATAAGTGCGGAAATAAGATTGGAAAAGGTCATAAATGAGTCTTGATGTGTAGTACGCCACGAGCATGGTAGACGAGGAAACGAAGGAGTTTCGAGGGAGAAGAACCATAAGTGAATGCGAAGGAAATTTAGTGAAAGACTCGTATAATTTAAGGGGAAAACTTAGAACCAGTTCAAATTAAAAAGCGGAAATAACAATGTTTAGACAAAACCATACACGTCTTATTTTTCAGAAAGGAGAAATAAGGGAAAAGCAACAAAACTGCGGAAATAAGATAGGAAAAGGGCATAAATTAGTCTTGATGTGCTGTACGCCACGAGCATTGTAGACGAGGAATCAGAAGTATTTTCAAGGGAGCAGAACCATAAGTGAATGCGAAGGAAATTTAGTGAAAGACTCGTACAGTTTAAGGGGAAAACTTGGAACCAGTTCAAATTGAAATGCGGAAATAACCAAGTTTAGACAAAACCATACAAGTCTCGTTTTCAAAAAGGAGAAACGAGGGAAAAGCAACAATAAGTGCGGAAATAAGATAGGAAAAGGGCATAAATTAGTCTTGATGTGCTGTACGCCACGAGCATTATAGACAGGAAACAGAAGGAGTTTCGAGGGAGCAGAACCATAAGTGAATGCGAAGGAAATTTTGTGAAAGACTCGTATAATTTAAGGGGAAAACTTAGAACAAGTTCAAATTGAAATGCAGAAATAACCAAGTTTAGACAAAACCATACACGCCTTGTTTTCAAAAAGGAGAAACAAATGCAAAGCAATAATGAGGGCGGAAATAAGTCAAGAAAAGGGAATAAAGAAATCGTGATGTGCAGTAGGACACGAGCATGGTAGACAAGCAAACAAAAGGAGTTTTCGGGGAGCATAACCAGAAGTAAATGCAAAGTAAATTTAGTGAAAGACTCGTACACTTTAAGGGGAAAACTTGGAACCAAGTTCAAATTGAAATGTGAAATAACCAAGTTTAGACAAAACCATACAAGTCTCGTTTTCGAAAGGAGAAACGAGGGAAAAGCAACAATAAGTGCGGAAATAAGATAGGAAAAGGTTAGAAATTAGTCTTGATGTGTAGTACGCCACGAGCATGGTAGACGAGGAAACGAGAAGGAGTTTCCGGGGAGAAGAACCATAAGTGAATGCGAAGGAAATTTAGTGAAAGACTCGTATAATTTAAGGGGAAAACTTGGAACCAAGTTCAAATTAAAAAGCGGAAATAACCAAGTTTAGACAAAACCATACAAGTCTCGTTTTCAGAAAGAAGAAACAAGGGAAAAGCAACAATAAGTGCGGAAATAACATAGGAAAAGGACATAAATTAGTCTTGATGTGCTGTACGCGACAAGCATTATAGACAGGAAACAAAAGGAGTTTCCAGGGAGAAGAACCATAAGTGAATGCGAAGGAAATTTTGTGAAAGACTCGTATAATTTCAGGGGAAAACTTAGAACAAGTTCAAATTGAAATGCGAGAAATAACCAAGTTTAGACAAAACCATACACGCCTTGTTTTCAAAAAGGAGAAACAAATGCAAAGCAATAATGAGGGCGGAAATAAGTCAAGAAAAGGGAATAAAGAAATCGTGATGTGCGGTAGGACACGAGCATGGTAGACAGCAAAAAAAGGAGTTTTCAGGGAGCATAACCAGAAGTAAATGCAAAGTAAATTTAGTGAAAGACTCGTACAGTTTAAGGGGAAAACTTGGAACCAGTTCAAAATGAAATAACCAAGTTTAGACAAAACCATACAAGTCTCGTTTTCGAAAGGAGAAACGAGGGAAAAGCAACAATAAGTGCGGAAATAAGATAGGAAAAGG
The DNA here is from genome assembly GCA_030674075.2 of Linum usitatissimum. Classification (NCBI taxonomy): domain Eukaryota; kingdom Viridiplantae; phylum Streptophyta; class Magnoliopsida; order Malpighiales; family Linaceae; genus Linum; species Linum usitatissimum. The sequence continues at coordinate 23,784 of JAUJYP020001266.1, forward strand.
TTAGAAATTAGTCTTGATGTGTAGTACGACACGAGCATGGTAGACAGGAAACGAAGGAGTTTCCGGGGAGAAGAACCATAAGTGAATGCGAAGGAAATTTAGTGAAAGACTCGTATAATTTAAGGGGAAAACTTGGAACCAAGTTCAAATTGAAATGCGGAAATAACCAAGTTTAGACAAAACCATACAAGTCTCGTTTTCGAAAGGAGAAACGAGGGAAAAGCAACAATAAGAGCGGAAATAAGATAGGAAAAGGGCATAAATTAGTCTTGATGTGCTGTACGCCACGAGCATTATAGACAGGAAACAGAAGGAGTTTCCAGGGAGCAAAACCATAAGTGAATGCGAAGGAAATTTTGTGAAAGACTCGTATAATTTCAGGGGAAAACTTAGAACAAGTTCAAATTGAAATGCGAAATAACCAAGTTTAGACAAAACCATACACGCCTTGTTTTCAAAAAGGAGAAACAAATGCAAAGCAATAATGAGGGCGGAAATAAGTCAAGAAAAGGGAATAAAGAAATCGTGATGTGCAGTAGGACACGAGCATGGTAGACAACAAACAAAAGGAGTTTTCAGGGAGCATAACCAGAAGTAAATGCAAAGTAAATTTAGTGAAAGAGTCGTACACTTTAAGGGGAAAACTTGGAACCAGTTCAAATTGAAATGCGAAAATAACCAAGTTTAGACAAAACCATACAAGTCTCGTTTTCAGAAAGGAGAAACGAGGGAAAAGCAACAATAAGTGCGGAAATAAGATTGGAAAAGGTCATAAATTAGTCTTGATGTGTAGTACGCCACGAGCTTGGCAGACAGGAAACAGAAGGAGTTTCGAGGGAGAAGAACCATAAGTGAATGCGAAGGAAATTTAGTGAAAGACTCGTATAATTTAAGGGGAAAACTTAGAACCAGTTCAAATTAAAAAGCGGAAATAACCATGTTTAGACAAAACCATACACGTCTCGTTTTCAGAAAGGAGAAATAAGGGAAAAGCAACAAAACTGCGGAAATAAGATAGGAAAAGGGCATAAATTAGTCTTGATGTGCTGTACGCCACGAGCATTGTAGACAGGAAACAAAAGTAGTTTCAAGGGAGAAGAACCATAAGTGAATGCGAAGGAAATTTAGTGAAAGACTCGTACAATTTAAGGGGAAAACTTGGAACCAATTCAAATTGAAATGCGGAAATAACCAAGTTTAGACAAAACCATACAAGTCTCGTTTTCATAAAGGAGAAACAAGGGAAAAGCAACAATAAGTGCTGAAATAAGATAGGAAAAGGGCATAAATTAGTCTTGATGTGTTGTACGCCACGAGCATTATAGACGGGGAAACGAAGGAGTTTCGAGGGAGCAGAACCATAAGTGAATGCGAAGGAAATTTTGTGAAAGACTCGTATAATTTAAGGGGAAAACTTAGAACAAGTTCAAATTGAAATGCAGAAATAACCAAGTTTAGACAAAACCATACACGCCTTGTTTTCAAAAAGGAGAAACAAATGCAAAGCAATAATGAGGGCGGAAATAAGTCAAGAAAAGGGAATAAAGAAATCGTGATGTGCAGTAGGACACGAGCATGGTAGACAAGCAAACAAAAGGAGTTTTCGGGGAGCATAACCGAAGTAAATGCAAAGTAAATTTAGTGAAAGACTCGTACACTTTAAGGGGAAAACTTGGAACCAAGTTCAAATTGAAATGCGGAAATAACCAAGTTTAGACAAAACCATACAAGTCTCGTTTTCGAAAGGAGAAACGAGGGAAAAGCAACAATAAGTGCGGAAATAAGATAGGAAAAGGTTAGAAATTAGTCTTGATGTGTAGTACGACACGAGCATGGTAGCACGGAAACGAGAAGGAGTTTCCAGGGAGAAGAACCATAAGTGAATGCGAAGGAAATTTAGTGAAAGACTCGTATAATTTAAGGGGAAAACTTGGAACCAAGTTCAAATTGAAATGCGGAAATAACCAAGTTTAGACAAAACCATACAAGTCTCGTTTTCAGAAAGGAGAAACGAGGGAAAAGCAACAATAAGTGCGGAAATAATATAGGAAAAGGGCATAAATTAGTCTTGATGTGCTGTGCGCCACGAGCATTATAGAGAGGAAACAAAAGGAGTTTCCAGGGAGTAGAACCATAAGTGAATGCGAAGGAAATTTTGTGAAAGACTCGTATAATTTCAAGGGAAAACTTAGAACAAGTTCAAATTGAAATGCAGAAATAACCAAGTTTAGACAAAACCATACACGCCTTGTTTTCAAAAAGGAGAAACAAATGCAAAGCAATAATGAGGGCGGAAATAAGTCAAGAAAAGGGAATAAAGAAATCGTGATGTGCAAGTAGGACACGAGCATGGTAGACAAGCAAACAAAAGGAGTTTTCGGGGAGCATAACCAAGTAAATGCAAAGTAAATTTAGTGAAAGACTCGTACACTTTAAGGGGAAAACTTGGAACCAAGTTCAAATTGAAATCGAAATAACCAAGTTTAGACAAAACCATACAAGTCTCGTTTTCAGAAAGGAGAAACGAGGGAAAAGCAACAATAAGTGCGGAAATAAGATAGGAAAAGGTTAGAAATTAGTCTTGATGTGTAGTACGCCACGAGCATGGTAGACAAGAAACGAAGGAGTTTCCTAGGGAGAAGAACCATAAGTGAATGCGAAGGAAATTTAGTGAAAGACTCGTATAATTTAAGGGGAAAACTTGGAACCAATTCAAATTGAAATGCGGAAATAACCAAGTTTAGACAAAACCATACACGTCTCGTTTTCAGAAAGAAGAAACAAGGGAAAAGCAACAATAAGTGCGGAAATAAGATAGGAAAAGGGCATAAATTAGTCTTGATGTGCTGTACGCCACGAGCATTATAGACAGGAAACAGAAGGAGTTTCCAGGGAGCAGAACCATAAGTGAATGCGAAGGAAATTTTGTGAAAGACTCGTATAATTTCAGGGGAAAACTTAGAACAAGTTCAAATTGAAATGCAGAAATAACCAAGTTTAGACAAAACCATACACGCCTTGTTTTCGAAAGGAGAAACAAATGCAAAGCAATAATGAGGGCGGAAATAAGTCAAGAAAAGGGAATAAAGAAATCGTGATGTGCAGTAGGACACGAGCATGGTAGACAAGCAAACAAAAGGAGTTTTCGGGGAGCATAACCAAGAAGTAAATGCAAAGTAAATTTAGTGAAAGAGTCGTACACTTTAAGGGGAAAACTTGGAACCAAGTTCAAATTGAAATGCGAAAATAACCAAGTTTAGACAAAACCATACAAGTCTCGTTTTCGAAAGGAGAAACGAGGGAAAAGCAACAATAAGTGCGGAAATAAGATAGGAAAAGGTCAGAAATTAGTCTTGATGTGTAGTACGCCACGAGCATGGTAGACGAGAAACGAAGGAGTTTCGAGGGAGAAGAACCATAAGTGAATGCGAAGGAAATTTAGTGAAAGACTCGTATAATTTAAGGGGAAAACTTAGAACCAGTTCAAATTAAAAAGCGGAAATAACCAAGTTTAGACAAAACCATACACGTCTCGTTTTCGAAAGGAGAAATGGGCGGAAATAAGATAGGAAAAGGGCATAAATTAGTCTTGATGTGGTACGCCACGAGCATTGTAGAGAAACAAAAGATTTTCGGAGAGAACCATAAGTGAATGCGAAGGAAATTTAGTGAAAGACTCGTATACTTTAAGGGGAAAACTTGGAACCAGTTCAAATTGAAATGCGGAAATAACCAAGTTTAGACAAAACCATACAAGTCTCGTTTTCAGAAAGGAGAAACGAGGGAAAAGCAACAATAAGTGCGGAAATAAGATAGGAAAAGGGCATAAATTAGTCTTGATGTGTTGTACGCCACGAGCATTATAGACAGGAAACAGAAGGAGTTTCCAGGGAGCAGAACCATAAGTGAATGCGAAGGAAATTTTGTGAAAGACTCGTATAATTTAAGGGGAAAACTTAGAACAAGTTCAAATTGAAATGCAGAAATAACCAAGTTTAGACAAAACCATACACGCCTTGTTTTCAAAAAGGAGAAACAAATGCAAAGCAATAATGAGGGCGGAAATAAGTCAAGAAAAGGGAATAAAGAAATCGTGATGTGCAGTAGGACACGAGCATGGTAGACAACAAACAAAAGGAGTTTTCAGGGAGCGTAACCAAAAGTAAATGCAAAGTAAATTTAGTGAAAGAGTCGTACACTTTAAGGGGAAAACTTGGAACCAGTTCAAATTGAAATGCGAAAATAACCAAGTTTAGACAAAACCATACAAGTCTCGTTTTCAGAAAGGAGAAACGAGGGAAAAGCAACAATAAGTGCGGAAATAAGATAGGAAAAGGTTAGAAATTAGTCTTGATGTGTAGTACGCCACGAGCATGGTAGACAGAAACAGAAGGAGTTTCCAGGGAGAAGAACCATAAGTGAATGCGAAGGAAATTTAGTGAAAGACTCGTATAATTTAAGGGGAAAACTTAGAACCAATTCAAATTAAAAAGCGGAAATAACCAAGTTTAGACAAAACCATACACGTCTCGTTTTCGAAAGGAGAAATGAGGGAAAAGTAACAATAAGTGCGGAAATAAGATAGGAAAAGGGCATAAATTAGTCTTGATGTGTTGTACGCCACGAGCATTATAGACAAGAAACGAAGGAGTTTCCGAGGGAGCAGAACCATAAGTGAATGCGAAGGAAATTTTGTGAAAGACTCGTATAATTTCAAGGGGAAAACTTAGAACAAGTTCAAATTGAAATGCGAAATAACCAAGTTTAGACAAAACCATACACGCCTTGTTTTCAAAAAGGAGAAACAAATGCAAAGCAATAATGAGGGCGGAAATAAGTCAAGAAAAGGGAATAAAGAAATCGTGATGTGCAGTAGGACACGAGCATGGTAGACAACAAACAAAAGGAGTTTTCGGGGAGCATAACCGAAGTAAATGCAAAGTAAATTTAGTGAAAGACTCGTACACTTTAAGGGGAAAACTTGGAACCAGTTCAAATTGAAATGCGGAAATAACCAAGTTTAGACAAAACCATACAAGTCTCGTTTTCGAAAGGAGAAACGAGGGAAAAGCAACAATAAGTGCGGAAATAAGATAGGAAAAGGTTAGAAATTAGTCTTGATGTGTAGTACGCCACGAGCATGGTAGACAGGAAACAGAAGGAGTTTCCAGGGAGAAGAACCATAAGTGAATGCGAAGGAAATTTAGTGAAAGACTCGTATAATTTAAGGGGAAAACTTAGAACCAGTTCAAATTAAAAAGCGGAAATAACCAAGTTTAGACAAAACCATACACGTCTCGTTTTCGAAAGGAGAAATAAGGGAAAAGCAACAATAAGTGCGGAAATAAGATAGGAAAAGGGCATAAATTAGTCTTGATGTGTTGTACGCCACGAGCATTATAGACGGGAATCGAAGGAGTTTCCAGGGAGCAGAACCATAAGTGAATGCGAAGGAAATTTTGTGAAAGACTCGTATAATTTCAGGGGAAAACTTAGAACAAGTTCAAATTGAAATGCAGAAATAACCAAGTTTAGACAAAACCATACACGCCTTGTTTTCAAAAAGGAGAAACAAATGCAAAGCAATAATGAGGGCGGAAATAAGTCAAGAAAAGGGAATAAAGAAATCGTGATGTGCGGTAGGACACGAGCATGGTAGACAAACAAACAAAAGGAGTTTTCGGGGAGCATAACCAGAAGTAAATGCAAAGTAAATTTAGTGAAAGACTCGTACACTTTAAGGGGAAAACTTGGAACCAGTTCAAATTGAAATGCGGAAATAACCAAGTTTAGACAAAACCATACAAGTCTCGTTTTCGAAAGGAGAAACGAGGGAAAAGCAACAATAAGTGCGGAAATAAGATAGGAAAAGGTCAGAAATTAGTCTTGATGTGTAGTACGCCACGAGCATGGTAGACAGGAAACTGAAGGAGTTTCCAGGGAGAAGAACCATAAGTGAATGCGAAGGAAATTTAGTGAAAGACTCGTATAATTTAAGGGGAAAACTTAGAACCAGTTCAAATTAAAAAGCGGAAATAACCAAGTTTAGACAAAACCATACACGTCTCGTTTTCGAAAGGAGAAATAAGGGAAAAGCAACAAAAGTGCGGAAATAAGATAGGAAAAGGGCATAAATTAGTCTTGATGTGCCGTACGCCACGAGCATTGTAGACAGGAAACGAAGGAGTTTCCGGGGAGAAGAACCATAAGTGAATGCGAAGGAAATTTTGTGAAAGACTCGTATAATTTCAAGGGGAAAACTTAGAACAAGTTCAAATTGAAATGCAGAAATAACCAAGTTTAGACAAAACCATACACGCCTTGTTTTCAAAAAGGAGAAACAAATGCAAAGCAATAATGAGGGCGGAAATAAGTCAAGAAAAGGGAATAAAGAAATCGTGATGTGCAGTAGGACACGAGCATGGTAGACAACAAACAAAAGGAGTTTTCAGGGAGCATAACCAGAAGTAAATGCAAAGTAAATTTAGTGAAAGACTCGTACACTTTAAGGGGAAAACTTGGAACCAGTTCAAATTGAAATGCGGAAATAACCAAGTTTAGACAAAACCATACAAGTCTCGTTTTCAGAAAGGAGAAACGAGGGAAAAGCAACAATAAGTGCGGAAATAAGATAGGAAAAGGTCAGAAATTAGTCTTGATGTGTAGTACGCCACGAGCATGGTAGACAGGAAACGAAGGAGTTTCCTAGGGAGAAGAACCATAAGTGAATGCGAAGGAAATTTAGTGAAAGACTCGTATAATTTAAGGGGAAAACTTAGAACCAATTCAAATTAAAAAGCGGAAATAACCAAGTTTAGACAAAACCATACAAGTCTCGTTTTCAGAAAGGAGAAATGAGGGAAAAGTAACAATAAGTGCGGAAATAAGATAGGAAAAGGGCATAAATTAGTCTTGATGTGTTGTACGCCACGAGCATTGTAGACAGGAATCGAAGGAGTTTCCGGGGAGCGAGAACCATAAGTGAATGCGAAGGAAATTTTGTGAAAGACTCGTATAATTTCAGGGGAAAACTTAGAACAAGTTCAAATTGAAATGCAGAAATAACCAAGTTTAGACAAAACCATACACGCCTTGTTTTCAAAAAGGAGAAACAAATGCAAAGCAATAATGAGGGCGGAAATAAGTCAAGAAAAGGGAATAAAGAAATCGTGATGTGCAGTAGGACACGAGCATGGTAGACAAGCAAACAAAAGGAGTTTTCGGGGAGCATAACCAGAAGTAAATGCAAAGTAAATTTAGTGAAAGAGTCGTACACTTTAAGGGGAAAACTTGGAACCAGTTCAAATTGAAATGCGGAAATAACCAAGTTTAGACAAAACCATACAAGTCTCGTTTTCGAAAGGAGAAACGAGGGAAAAGCAACAATAAGTGCGGAAATAAGATAGGAAAAGGTCAGAAATTAGTCTTGATGTGTAGTACGCCACGAGCATGGTAGACAGGAAACAGAAGGAGTTTCCAGGGAGAAGAACCATATGTGAATGCGAAGGAAATTTAGTGAAAGACTCGTATAATTTAAGGGGAAAACTTAGAACCAATTCAAATTAAAAAGCGGAAATAACCAAGTTTAGACAAAACCATACAAGTCTCGTTTTCGAAAGGAGAAATGAGGGAAAAGTAACAATAAGTGCGGAAATAAGATAGGAAAAGGGCATAAATTAGTCTTGATGTGTTGTACGCCACGAGCATTATAGACAGGAAACGAAGGAGTTTCCGGGGAGCAGAACCATAAGTGAATGCGAAGGAAATTTTGTGAAAGACTCGTATAATTTCAAGGGGAAAACTTAGAACAAGTTCAAATTGAAATGCAGAAATAACCAAGTTTAGACAAAACCATACACGCCTTGTTTTCAAAAAGGAGAAACAAATGCAAAGCAATAATGAGGGCGGAAATAAGTCAAGAAAAGGGAATAAAGAAATCGTGATGTGCAGTAGGACACGAGCATGGTAGACAAGCAAACAAAAGGAGTTTTCGGGGAGCATAACCAGAAGTAAATGCAAAGTAAATTTAGTGAAAGAGTCGTACACTTTAAGGGGAAAACTTGGAACCAGTTCAAATTGAAATGCGGAAAATAACCAAGTTTAGACAAAACCATACAAGTCTCGTTTTCGAGAAAGGAGAAACGAGGGAAAAGCAACAATAAGTGCGGAAATAAGATAGGAAAAGGTCAGAAATTAGTCTTGATGTGTAGTACGCCACGAGCATGGTAGACAGAAACGAAGGAGTTTCTAGGGAGAAGAACCATAAGTGAATGCGAAGGAAATTTAGTGAAAGACTCGTATAATTTAAGGGGAAAACTTAGAACCAATTCAAATTAAAAAGCGGAAATAACCAAGTTTAGACAAAACCATACACGTCTCGTTTTCAGAAAGGAGAAATAAGGGAAAAGCAACAAAACTGCGGAAATAAGATAGGAAAAGGGCAATAAATTAGTCTTGACGTGCTGTACGCCACGAGCATTGTAGACAAGAATCGGAAGGATTTTCCGGGGAGCAGAACCATAAGTGAATGCGAAGGAAATTTTGTGAAAGACTCGTATAATTTCAGGGGAAAACTTAGAACAAGTTCAAATTGAAATGCAGAAATAACCAAGTTTAGACAAAACCATACACGCCTTGTTTTCAAAAAGGAGAAACAAATGCAAAGCAATAATGAGGGCGGAAATAAGTCAAGAAAAGGGAATAAAGAAATCGTGATGTGCAGTAGGACACGAGCATGGTAGACAACAAACAAAAGGAGTTTTCGGGGAGCATAACCAGAAGTAAATGCAAAGTAAATTTAGTGAAAGAGTCGTACACTTTAAGGGGAAAACTTGGAACCAGTTCAAATTGAAATGCGGAAACAACCAAGTTTAGACAAAACCATACAAGTCTCGTTTTCGAAAGGAGAAACGAGGGAAAAGCAACAATAAGTGCGGAAATAAGATAGGAAAAGGTCAGAAATTAGTCTTGATGTGTAGTACGCCACGAGCATGGTAGACAGGAAACGAAGGAGTTTCTAGGGAGAAGAACCATAAGTGAATGCGAAGGAAATTTAGTGAAAGACTCGTATAATTTAAGGGGAAAACTTAGAACCAATTCAAATTAAAAAGCGGAAATAACCAAGTTTAGACAAAACCATACACGTCTCGTTTTCAGAAAGGAGAAATAAGGGAAAAGCAACAAAACTGCGGAAATAAGATAGGAAAAGGGCATAAATTAGTCTTGATGTGTTGTACGCCACGAGCATTGTAGACGGGAATCGAAGGAGTTTCCGGGGAGCAGAACCATAAGTGAATGCGAAGGAAATTTTGTGAAAGACTCGTATAATTTCAAGGGGAAAACTTAGAACAAGTTCAAATTGAAATGCAGAAATAACCAAGTTTAGACAAAACCATACACGCCTTGTTTTCAAAAAGGAGAAACAAATGCAAAGCAATAATGAGGGCGGAAATAAGTCAAGAAAAGGGAATAAAGAAATCGTGATGTGCAGTAGGACACGAGCATGGTAGACAAGCAAACAAAAGGAGTTTTCGGGGAGCATAACCAGAAGTAAATGCAAAGTAAATTTAGTGAAAGAGTCGTACACTTTATGGGCAAAACTTGGAACCAGTTCAAATTGAAATGCGGAAATAACCAAGTTTAGACAAAACCATACAAGTCTCGTTTTTAGAAAGGAGAAACGAGGGAAAAGCAACAATAAGTGCGGAAATAAGATAGGAAAAGGTCAGAAATTAGTCTTGATGTGTAGTACGCCACGAGCATGGTAGACGACAGGAAACGAAGGAGTTTCCTAGGGAGAAGAACCATAAGTGAATGCGAAGGAAATTTAGTGAAAGACTCGTATAATTTAAGGGGAAAACTTAGAACCAGTTCAAATTAAAAAGCGGAAATAACCAAGTTTAGACAAAACCATACACGTCTCGTTTTCGAAAGGAGAAATAAGGGAAAAGCAACAAAAGTGCGGAAATAAGATAGGAAAAGGGCATAAATTAGTCTTGATGTGTTGTACGCCACGAGCATTGTAGACGGAGAATCGAAGGAGTTTCCGGGGAGAAGAACCATAAGTGAATGCGAAGGAAATTTTGTGAAAGACTCGTATAATTTCAGGGGAAAACTTAGAACAAGTTCAAATTGAAATGCGAAATAACCAAGTTTAGACAAAACCATACACGCCTTGTTTTCAAAAAGGAGAAACAAATGCAAAGCAATAATGAGGGCGGAAATAAGTCAAGAAAAGGGAATAAAGAAATCGTGATGTGCAGTAGGACACGAGCATGGTAGACAACAAACAAAAGGAGTTTTCGGGGAGCATAACCAGAAGTAAATGCAAAGTAAATTTAGTGAAAGAGTCGTACACTTTAAGGGGAAAACTTGGAACCAGTTCAAATTGAAATGCGGAAATAACCAAGTTTAGACAAAACCATACAAGTCTCATTTTGTGAAAGGAGAAACGAGGGAAAAGCAACAATAAGTGCGGAAATAAGATAGGAAAAGGTCAGAAATTAGTCTTGATGTGTAGTACGCCACGAGCATGGTAGACAGGAAACTGAAGGAGTTTCCAGGGAGAAGAACCATAAGTGAATGCGAAGGAAATTTAGTGAAAGACTCGTATAATTTAAGGGGAAAACTTAGAACCAATTCAAATTAAAAAGCGGAAATAACCAAGTTTAGACAAAACCATACACGTCTCGTTTTCGAAAAGGAGAAATAAGGGAAAAGCAACAAAAAGTGCGGAAATAAGATAGGAAAAGGGCATAAATTAGTCTTGATGTGTTGTACGCCACGAGCATTGTAGACAAGAAACAGAAGGAGTTTCCAGGGAGCAAAACCATAAGTGAATGTGAAGGAAGTTTTGTGAAAGACTCGTATAATTTCAAGGGGAAAACTTAGAACAAGTTCAAATTGAAATGCGAAATAACCAAGTTTAGACAAAACCATACACGCCTTGTTTTCGAAAGGAGAAACAAATGCAAAGCAATAATGAGGGCGGAAATAAGTCAAGAAAAGGGAATAAAGAAATCGTGATGTGCAGTAGGACACGAGCATGGTAGACAACAAACAAAAGGAGTTTTCGGGGAGCATAACCATAAGTAAATGCAAAGTAAATTTAGTGAAAGAGTCGTACACTTTATGGGCAAAACTTGGAACCAGTTCAAATTGAAATGCGGAAATAACCAAGTTTAGACAAAACCATACAAGTCTCGTTTTTAGAAAGGAGAAACGAGGGAAAAGCAACAATAAGTGCGGAAATAAGATAGGAAAAGGTCAGAAATTAGTCTTGATGTGTAGTACGCCACGAGCATGGTAGACGAGAAACGAAGGAGTTTCGAGGGAGAAGAACCATAAGTGAATGCGAAGGAAATTTAGTGAAAGACTCGTATAATTTAAGGGGAAAACTTAGAACCAATTCAAATTAAAAAGCGGAAATAACCAAGTTTAGACAAAACCATACACGTCTCGTTTTCGAAAGGAGAAATAAGGGAAAAGCAACAAAAGCTGCGGAAATAAGATAGGAAAAGGGCATAAATTAGTCTTGATGTGTTGTACGCCACGAGCATTGTAGAGACGGGAATCGAAGGAGTTTCCGGGGAGCAGAACCATAAGTGAATGCGAAGGAAATTTTGTGAAAGACTCGTATAATTTCGGGGGAAAACTTAGAACAAGTTCAAATTGAAATGCGAAATAACCAAGTTTAGACAAAACCATACACGCCTTGTTTTCAAAAAGGAGAAACAAATGCAAAGCAATAATGAGGGCGGAAATAAGTCAAGAAAAGGGAATAAAGAAATCGTGATGTGCGGTAGGACACGAGCATGGTAGACAAGCAAACAAAAGGAGTTTTCGGGGAGCATAACCAGAAGTAAATGCAAAGTAAATTTAGTGAAAGAGTCGTACACTTTAAGGGGAAAACTTGGAACCAGTTCAAATTGAAATGCGGAAATAACCAAGTTTAGACAAAACCATACAAGTCTCGTTTTTCGAAAGGAGAAACGAGGGAAAAGCAACAATAAGTGCGGAAATAAGATAGGAAAAGGTCAGAAATTAGTCTTGATGTGTAGTACGCCACGAGCATGGTAGACGGGAAACGAAGGAGTTTCCAGGGAGAAGAACCATAAGTGAATGCGAAGGAAATTTAGTGAAAGACTCGTATAATTTAAGGGGAAAACTTAGAACCAATTCAAATTAAAAAGCGGAAATAACCAAGTTTAGACAAAACCATACACGTCTCGTTTTCAGAAAGGAGAAATAAGGGAAAAGCAACAAAACTGCGGAAATAAGATAGGAAAAGGGCATAAATTAGTCTTGATGTGTTGTACGCCACGAGCATTGTAGACGGGAATCGAAGGAGTTTCCAGGGAGCAGAACCATAAGTGAATGCGAAGGAAATTTTGTGAAAGACTCGTATAATTTCAGGGGAAAACTTAGAACAAGTTCAAATTGAAATGCAGAAATAACCAAGTTTAGACAAAACCATACACGCCTTGTTTTCAAAAAGGAGAAACAAATGCAAAGCAATAATGAGGGCGGAAATAAGTCAAGAAAAGGGAATAAAGAAATCGTGATGTGCGGTAGGACACGAGCATGGTAGACAAGCAAACAAAAGGAGTTTTCGGGGAGCATAACCATAAGTAAATGCAAAGTAAATTTAGTGAAAGAGTCGTACACTTTAAGGGGAAAACTTGGAACCAGTTCAAATTGAAATGCGGAAATAACCAAGTTTAGACAAAACCATACAAGTCTCGTTTTCGAGAAAGGAGAAACGAGGGAAAAGCAACAATAAGTGCGGAAATAAGATAGGAAAAGGTCGAAATTAGTCTTGATGTGTAGTACGCCACGAGCATGGTAGACAGGGAACAGAAGGAGTTTCTAGGGAGAAGAACCATAAGTGAATGCGAAGGAAATTTAGTGAAAGACTCGTATAATTTAAGGGGAAAACTTAGAACCAATTCAAATTAAAAAGCGGAAATAACCAAGTTTAGACAAAACCATACACGTCTCGTTTTCAGAAAGGAGAAATAAGGGAAAAGCAACAAAGCTGCGGAAATAAGATAGGAAAAGGGCATAAATTAGTCTTGATGTGTTGTACGCCACGAGCATTGTAGACGGGAATCGAAGGAGTTTCCGGGGAGCGAGAACCATAAGTGAATGCGAAGGAAATTTTGTGAAAGACTCGTATAATTTCAAGGGGAAAACTTAGAACAAGTTCAAATTGAAATGCAGAAATAACCAAGTTTAGACAAAACCATACACGCCTTGTTTTCAAAAAGGAGAAACAAATGCAAAGCAATAATGAGGGCGGAAATAAGTCAAGAAAAGGGAATAAAGAAATCGTGATGTGCGGTAGGACACGAGCATGGTAGACAGCAAACAAAAGGAGTTTTCGGGGAGCATAACCATAAGTAAATGCAAAGTAAATTTAGTGAAAGAGTCGTACACTTTAAGGGGAAAACTTGGAACCAGTTCAAATTGAAATGCGGAAATAACCAAGTTTAGACAAAACCATACAAGTCTCGTTTTCGAAAGGAGAAACGAGGGAAAAGCAACAATAAGTGCGGAAATAAGATAGGAAAAGGTCAGAAATTAGTCTTGATGTGTAGTACGCCACGAGCATGGTAGACGAGGAAACGAAGGAGTTTCCAGGGAGAAGAACCATAAGTGAATGCGAAGGAAATTTAGTGAAAGACTCGTATAATTTAAGGGGAAAACTTAGAACCAATTCAAATTAAAAAGCGGAAATAACCAAATTAGGACAAAACCATACACGTCTCGTTTTCAGAAAGGAGAAATAAGGGAAAAGCAACAAAAGTGCGGAAATAAGATAGGAAAAGGGCATAAATTAGTCTTGATGTGTTGTACGCCACGAGCATTGTAGACGGGAAACGAAGGAGTTTCCGGGGAGAAGAACCATAAGTGAATGCGAAGGAAATTTTGTGAAAGACTCGTATAATTTCAGGGGAAAACTTAGAACAAGTTCAAATTGAAATGCGAAATAACCAAGTTTAGACAAAACCATACACGCCTTGTTTTCAAAAAGGAGAAACAAATGCAAAGCAATAATGAGGGCGGAAATAAGTCAAGAAAAGGGAATAAAGAAATCGTGATGTGCGGTAGGACACGAGCATGGTAGACGGCAAACAAAAGGAGTTTTCGGGGAGCATAACCAGAAGTAAATGCAAAGTAAATTTAGTGAAAGAGTCGTACACTTTAAGGGGAAAACTTGGAACCAGTTCAAATTGAAATGCGGAAATAACCAAGTTTAGACAAAACCATACAAGTCTCGTTTTCGAAAGGAGAAACGAGGGAAAAGCAACAATAAGTGCGGAAATAAGATAGGAAAAGGTCAGAAATTAGTCTTGATGTGTAGTACGCCACGAGCATGGTAGACGGAAACGAAGGAGTTTCTAGGGAGAAGAACCATAAGTGAATGCGAAGGAAATTTAGTGAAAGACTCGTATAATTTAAGGGGAAAACTTAGAACCAATTCAAATTAAAAAGCGGAAATAACCAAGTTTAGACAAAACCATACAAGTCTCGTTTTCAGAAAGAAGAAATAAGGGAAAAGCAACAAAAGTGCGGAAATAAGATAGGAAAAGGGCATAAATTAGTCTTGATGTGTTGTACGCCACGAGCATTGTAGACAAGGAAACGAAGGAGTTTCCGGGGAGAAGAACCATAAGTGAATGCGAAGGAAATTTTGTGAAAGACTCGTATAATTTCGGGGGAAAACTTAGAACAAGTTCAAATTGAAATGCGAAATAACCAAGTTTAGACAAAACCATACACGCCTTGTTTTCAAAAAGGAGAAACAAATGCAAAGCAATAATGAGGGCGGAAATAAGTCAAGAAAAGGGAATAAAGAAATCGTGATGTGCAGTAGGACACGAGCATGGTAGACAAAGCAAACAAAAGGAGTTTTCGGGGAGCATAACCATAAGTAAATGCAAAGTAAATTTAGTGAAAGAGTCGTACACTTTAAGGGGAAAACTTGGAACCAGTTCAAATTGAAATGCGGAAATAACCAAGTTTAGACAAAACCATACAAGTCTCGTTTTCGAAAGGAGAAACGAGGGAAAAGCAACAATAAGTGCGGAAATAAGATAGGAAAAGGTCAGAAATTAGTCTTGATGTGTAGTACGCCACGAGCATGGTAGACGGGGAAACGAAGGAGTTTCAGGGAGAAGAACCATAAGTGAATGCGAAGGAAATTTAGTGAAAGACTCGTATAATTTAAGGGGAAAACTTAGAACCAATTCAAATTAAAAAGCGGAAATAACCAAGTTTAGACAAAACCATACACGTCTCGTTTTCAGAAAGGAGAAATAAGGGAAAAGCAACAGAACTGCAGAAATAAGATAGGAAAAGGGCATAAATTAGTCTTGATGTGCTGTACGCCACGAGCATTGTAGACAGGAATCAGAAGGAGTTTCCAGGGAGAAGAACCATAAGTGAATGCGAAGGAAATTTTGTGAAAGACTCGTATAATTTCAGGGGAAAACTTAGAACAAGTTCAAATTGAAATGCAGAAATAACCAAGTTTAGACAAAACCATACACGCCTTGTTTTCAAAAAGGAGAAACAAATGCAAAGCAATAATGAGGGCGGAAATAAGTCAAGAAAAGGGAATAAAGAAATCGTGATGTGCAAGTAGGACACGAGCATGGTAGACAAGCAAACAAAAGGAGTTTTCGGGGAGCATAACCATAAGTAAATGCAAAGTAAATTTAGTGAAAGAGTCGTACACTTTAAGGGGAAAACTTGGAACCAGTTCAAATTGAAATGCGGAAATAACCAAGTTTAGACAAAACCATACAAGTCTCGTTTTCGAAAGGAGAAACGAGGGAAAAGCAACAATAAGTGCGGAAATAAGATAGGAAAAGGTCAGAAATTAGTCTTGATGTGTAGTACGCCACGAGCATGGTAGACGGGAAACGAAGGAGTTTCCAGGGAGAAGAACCATAAGTGAATGCGAAGGAAATTTAGTGAAAGACTCGTATAATTTAAGGGGAAAACTTAGAACCAATTCAAATTAAAAAGCGGAAATAACCAAGTTTAGACAAAACCATACACGTCTCGTTTTCAGAAAGGAGAAATAAGGGAAAAGCAACAAAAGTGCGGAAATAAGATAGGAAAAGGGCATAAATTAGTCTTGATGTGTTGTACGCCACGAGCATTGTAGACGGAAATCGAAGGAGTTTCCGGGGAGAAGAACCATAAGTGAATGCGAAGGAAATTTTGTGAAAGACTCGTATAATTTCGGGGGAAAACTTAGAACAAGTTCAAATTGAAATGCAGAAATAACCAAGTTTAGACAAAACCATACACGCCTTGTTTTCAAAAAGGAGAAACAAATGCAAAGCAATAATGAGGGCGGAAATAAGTCAAGAAAAGGGAATAAAGAAATCGTGATGTGCAGTAGGACACGAGCATGGTAGACAGCAAACAAAAGGAGTTTTCAGGGAGCATAACCAGAAGTAAATGCAAAGTAAATTTAGTGAAAGAGTCGTACACTTTAAGGGGAAAACTTGGAACCAGTTCAAATTGAAATGCGGAAATAACCAAGTTTAGACAAAACCATACAAGTCTCGTTTTCGAAAGGAGAAACGAGGGAAAAGCAACAATAAGTGCGGAAATAAGATAGGAAAAGGTCAGAAATTAGTCTTGATGTGTAGTACGCCACGAGCATGGTAGACAGGAAACGAAGGAGTTTTCAGGGAGAAGAACCATAAGTGAATGCGAAGGAAATTTAGTGAAAGACTCGTATAATTTAAGGGGAAAACTTAGAACCAGTTCAAATTAAAAAGCGGAAATAACCAAGTTTAGACAAAACCATACACGTCTCGTTTTCGAAAGGAGAAATAAGGGAAAAGCAACAAAAGTGCGGAAATAAGATAGGAAAAGGGCATAAATTAGTCTTGATGTGCTTGTACGCCACGAGCATTGTAGACAGGAAACGAAGGAGTTTCCAAGGGAGCAGAACCATAAGTGAATGCGAAGGAAATTTTGTGAAAGACTCGTATAATTTCAGGGGAAAACTTAGAACAAGTTCAAATTGAAATGCGAAATAACCAAGTTTAGACAAAACCATACACGCCTTGTTTTCAAAAAGGAGAAACAAATGCAAAGCAATAATGAGGGCGGAAATAAGTCAAGAAAAGGGAATAAAGAAATCGTGATGTGCAGTAGGACACGAGCATGGTAGACAAGCAAACAAAAGGAGTTTTCGGGGAGCATAACCATAAGTAAATGCAAAGTAAATTTAGTGAAAGACTCGTACACTTTAAGGGGAAAACTTGGAACCAAGTTCAAATTGAAATGCGGAAATAACCAAGTTTAGACAAAACCATACAAGTCTCGTTTTAGAAAGGAGAAACGAGGGAAAAGCAACAATAAGTGCGGAAATAAGATAGGAAAAGGTCAGAAATTAGTCTTGATGTGTAGTACGCCACGAGCATGGTAGACAGGAAACAGAAGGAGTTCCAAGGGAGAAGAACCATAAGTGAATGCGAAGGAAATTTAGTGAAAGACTCGTATAATTTAAGGGGAAAACTTAGAACCAATTCAAATTAAAAAGCGGAAATAACCAAGTTTAGACAAAACCATACACGTCTCGTTTTCGAAAGGAGAAATAAGGGAAAAGCAACAAAAGTGCGGAAATAAGATAGGAAAAGGGCATAAATTAGTCTTGATGTGTTGTACGCCACGAGCATTGTAGACGGGAATCGAAGGAGTTTCCGGGGAGCGAACCATAAGTGAATGCGAAGGAAATTTTGTGAAAGACTCGTATAATTTCAGGGGAAAACTTAGAACAAGTTCAAATTGAAATGCGAAATAACCAAGTTTAGACAAAACCATACACGCCTTGTTTTCAAAAAGGAGAAACAAATGCAAAGCAATAATGAGGGCGGAAATAAGTCAAGAAAAGGGAATAAAGAAATCGTGATGTGCAGTAGGACACGAGCATGGTAGACAAGCAAACAAAAGGAGTTTTCAGGGAGCATAACCAGAAGTAAATGCAAAGTAAATTTAGTGAAAGAGTCGTACACTTTAAGGGGAAAACTTGGAACCAGTTCAAATTGAAATGCGAAAATAACCAAGTTTAGACAAAACCATACAAGTCTCGTTTTCAGAAAGGAGAAACGAGGGAAAAGCAACAATAAGTGCGGAAATAAGATAGGAAAAGGTCAGAAATTAGTCTTGATGTGTAGTACGCCACGAGCATGGTAGACGGGGAAACGAAGGAGTTTCTAGGGAGAAGAACCATAAGTGAATGCGAAGGAAATTTAGTGAAAGACTCGTATAATTTAAGGGGAAAACTTAGAACCAATTCAAATTAAAAAGCGGAAATAACCATGTTTAGACAAAACCATACACGTCTCGTTTTCAGAAAGGAGAAATAAGGGAAAAGCAACAAAACTGTGGAAATAAGATAGGAAAAGGGCATA
Organism: Linum usitatissimum; assembly: GCA_030674075.2. Taxonomy (NCBI): domain Eukaryota; kingdom Viridiplantae; phylum Streptophyta; class Magnoliopsida; order Malpighiales; family Linaceae; genus Linum; species Linum usitatissimum. The sequence goes on from JAUJYP020001266.1 coordinate 42,227, forward strand.
AATTAGTCTTGATGTGCTGTACGCCACGAGCATTGTAGACGGGAAACGAAGGAGTTTCCGGGGAGCGAGAACCATAAGTGAATGCGAAGGAAATTTTGTGAAAGACTCGTATAATTTCGGAGGAAAACTTAGAACAAGTTCAAATTGAAATGCAGAAATAACCAAGTTTAGACAAAACCATACACGCCTTGTTTTCAAAAAGGAGAAACAAATGCAAAGCAATAATGAGGGCGGAAATAAGTCAAGAAAAGGGAATAAAGAAATCGTGATGTGCAAGTAGGACACGAGCATGGTAGACAAGCAAACAAAAGGAGTTTTCGGGGAGCATAACCATAAGTAAATGCAAAGTAAATTTAGTGAAAGACTCGTACACTTTAAGGGGAAAACTTGGAACCAAGTTCAAATTGAAATGCGGAAATAACCAAGTTTAGACAAAACCATACAAGTCTCGTTTTCGAAAGGAGAAACGAGGGAAAAGCAACAATAAGTGCGGAAATAAGATAGGAAAAGGGCATAAATTAGTCTTGATGTGCCGTACGCCACGAGCATTATAGACAGGAAACGAAGGAGTTTCCGGAGGAGAAGAACCATAAGTGAATGCGAAGGAAATTTTGTGAAAGACTCGTATAATTTAAGGGGAAAACTTAGAACAAGTTCAAATTGAAATGCGGAAATAACCAAGTTTAGACAAAACCATACACGCCTTGTTTTCAGAAAGGAGAAACAAATGCAAAGCAATAATGAGGGCGGAAATAAGTCAAGAAAAGGGAATAAAGAAATCGTGATGTGCAGTAGGACACGAGCATGGTAGACAGCAAACAAAAGGAGTTTTCAGGGAGCATAACCAAAAGTAAATGCAAAGTAAATTTAGTGAAAGAGTCGTACACTTTAAGGGGAAAACTTGGAACCAGTTCAAATTGAAATGCGAAAATAACCAAGTTTAGACAAAACCATACAAGTCTCGTTTTCAGAAAGGAGAAACGAGGGAAAAGCAACAATAAGTGCGGAAATAAGATAGGAAAAGGTCAGAAATTAGTCTTGATGTGTAGTACGCCACGAGCATGGTAGACAGGAAAAAGAAGGAGTTTCTAGGGAGAAGAACCATAAGTGAATGCGAAGGAAATTTAGTGAAAGACTCGTATAATTTAAGGGGAAAACTTAGAACCAGTTCAAATTAAAAAGCGGAAATAACCATGTTTAGACAAAACCATACACGTCTCGTTTTTCGTAAAGGAGAAATAAGGGAAAAGCAACAAAAGTGCGGAAATAAGATAGGAAAAGGGCATAAATTAGTCTTGATGTGCCGTACGCCACGAGCATTGTAGACAGGAAACGAAGGAGTTTCCAGGGAGCAGAACCATAAGTGAATGCGAAGGAAATTTTGTGAAAGACTCGTATAATTTCAGGGGAAAACTTAGAACAAGTTCAAATTGAAATGCAGAAATAACCAAGTTTAGACAAAACCATACACGCCTTGTTTTCAAAAAGGAGAAACAAATGCAAAGCAATAATGAGGGCGGAAATAAGTCAAGAAAAGGGAATAAAGAAATCGTGATGTGCAAGTAGGACACGAGCATGGTAGACCAGCAAACAAAAGGAGTTTTCAGGGAGCATAACTAGAAGTAAATGCAAAGTAAATTTAGTGAAAGAGTCGTACACTTTAAGGGGAAAACTTGGAACCAGTTCAAATTGAAATGCGAAAATAACCAAGTTTAGACAAAACCATACAAGTCTCGTTTTCGAAAGGAGAAACGAGGGAAAAGCAACAATAAGTGCGGAAATAAGATTGGAAAAGGTCAGAAATTAGTCTTGATGTGTAGTACGCCACGAGCATGGTAGACAGGAAACGAAGGAGTTTCCAGGGAGAAGAACCATAAGTGAATGCGAAGGAAATTTAGTGAAAGACTCGTATAATTTAAGGGGAAAACTTAGAACCAGTTCAAATTAAAAAGCGGAAATAACCATGTTTAGACAAAACCATACACGTCTCGTTTTCGAAAGGAGAAATAAGGGAAAAGCAACAATAAGTGCGGAAATAAGATAGGAAAAGGGCATAAATTAGTCTTGATGTGTTGTACGCCACGAGCATTGTAGACAGGAAACAGAAGGAGTTTCCAGGGAGCAGAACCATAAGTGAATGCGAAGGAAATTTAGTGAAAGACTCGTATAATTTCAGGGGAAAACTTAGAACAAGTTCAAATTGAAATGCAGAAATAACCAAGTTTAGACAAAACCATACACGCCTTGTTTTCAAAAAGGAGAAACAAATGCAAAGCAATAATGAGGGCGGAAATAAGTCAAGAAAAGGGAATAAAGAAATCGTGATGTGCGAGTAGGACACGAGCATGGTAGACAGCAAAAAAAGGAGTTTTCAGGGAGCATAACCAGAAGTAAATGCAAAGTAAATTTAGTGAAAGACTCGTACAGTTTAAGGGGAAAACTTGGAACCAGTTCAAAATGAAATAACCAAGTTTAGACAAAACCATACAAGTCTCGTTTTCAGAAAGGAGAAACGAGGGAAAAGCAACAATAAGTGCGGAAATAAGATAGGAAAAGGTTAGAAATTAGTCTTGATGTGCAGTAGGACACGAGCATGGTAGACAGGAAACAGAAGGAGTTTCCAGGGAGAAGAACCATAAGTGAATGCGAAGGAAATTTAGTGAAAGACTCGTACAATTTAAGGGGAAAACTTGGAACCAGTTCAAATTGAAATGCGGAAATAACCAAGTTTAGACAAAACCATACAAGTCTCGTTTTCGAAAGGAGAAACGAGGGAAAAGCAACAATAAGTGCGGAAATAAGATAGGAAAAGGGCATAAATTAGTCTTGATGGGCTGTACGCCACGAGCATTATAGACAGGAAACTGAAGGAGTTTCCAGGGAGCAGAACCATAAGTGAATGCGAAGGAAATTTAGTGAAAGACTCGTATAATTTCAGGGGAAAACTTAGAACAAGTTCAAATTGAAATGCAGAAATAACCAAGTTTAGACAAAACCATACACGCCTTGTTTTCAAAAAGGAGAAACAAATGCAAAGCAATAATGAGGGCGGAAATAAGTCAAGAAAAGGGAATAAAGAAATCGTGATGTGCAGTAGGACACGAGCATGGTAGACAGCAAACAAAAGGAGTTTTCAGGGAGCATAACTAGAAGTAAATGCAAAGTAAATTTAGTGAAAGACTCGTACAGTTTAAGGGGAAAACTTGGAACCAGTTCAAATTGAAATGCGAAAATAACCAAGTTTAGACAAAACCATACAAGTCTCGTTTTCAGAAAGGAGAAACGAGGGAAAAGCAACAATCAGTGCGGAAATAAGATATGAAAAGGTTAGAAATTAGTCTTGATGTGTAGTACGCCACGAGCATGGTAGACAGGAAACAGAAGGAGTTTCTAGGGAGAAGAACCATAAGTGAATGCGAAGGAAATTTAGTGAAAGACTCGTATAATTTAAGGGGAAAACTTAGAACCAAGTTCAAATTAAAATGCGGAAATAACCAAGTTTAGACAAAACCATACAAGTCTCGTTTTCGAAAGGAGAAATAAGGGAAAAGCAACAATAAGTGCGGAAATAAGATAGGAAAAGGGCATAAATTAGTCTTGATGTGCTGTACGCCACGAGCATTGTAGACAGGAAATAGATGGAGTTTCCAGGGAGAAGAACCATAAGTGAATGCGAAGGAAATTTAGTGAAAGACTCGTATAATTTCGGGGGAAAACTTAGAACAAGTTCAAATTGAAATGCAGAAATAACCAAGTTTAGACAAAACCATACACGCCTTGTTTTCAAAAAGGAGAAACAAATGCAAAGCAATAATGAGGGCGGAAATAAGTCAAGAAAAGGGAATAAAGAAATCGTGATGTGCAATAGGACACGAGCATGGTAGACAGCAAACAAAAGGAGTTTTCAGGGAGCATAACTAGAAGTAAATGCAAAGTAAATTTAGTGAAAGACTCGTACACTTTAAGGGGAAAACTTGGAACCAGTTCAAATTGAAATGTGAAATAACCAAGTTTAGACAAAACCATACAAGTCTCGTTTTCAGAAAGGAGAAACGAGGGAAAAGCAACAATAAGTGCGGAAATAAGATAGGAAAAGGTCAGAAATTAGTCTTGATGTGCAGTAGGACACGAGCATGGTAGACAGAAACACGAAGGAGTTTCTAGGGAGAAGAACCATAAGTGAATGCGAAGGAAATTTAGTGAAAGACTCGTATAATTTAAGGGGAAAACTTGGAACCAATTCAAATTGAAATGCGGAAATAACCAAGTTTAGACAAAACCATACAAGTCTCGTTTTCAGAAAGGAGAAACGAGGGAAAAGCAACAATAAGTGCGGAAATAAGATAGGAAAAGGGCATAAATTAGTCTTGATTTGCTGTACGCCATGAGCATTGTAGACAGGAAACAGATGGAGTTTCAAGGGAGCAGAACCATAAGTGAATGCGAAGGAAATTTTGTGAAAGACTCGTATAATTTCAGGGGAAAACTTAGAACAAGTTCAAATTGAAATGCAGAAATAACTACGTTTAGACATAACCATAGACGCCTTGTTTTCAAAAAGGAGAAACAAATGCAAAGCAATAATGAGGGCGGAAATAAGTCAAGAAAAGGGAATAAAGAAATCGTGATGTGCAAGTAGGACACGAGCATGGTAGACAAGCAAACAAAAGGAGTTTTCGTGGAGCATAACCAAGTAAATGCAAAGTAAATTTAGTGAAAGAGTCGTACAGTTTAAGGGGAAAACTTGGAACCAGTTCAAATTGAAATGCAAAATAACCAAGTTTAGACAAAACCATACAAGTCTCGTTTTCAGAAAGGAGAAACGAGGGAAAAGCAACAATAAGTGCGGAAATAAGATTGGAAAAGGTTAGAAATTAGTCTTGATGTGTAGTACGCCACGAGCATGGTAGACACGGAAACGAAGGAGTTTCTAGGGAGAAGAACCATAAGTGAATGCGAAGGAAATTTAGTGAAAGACTCGTATAATTTAAGGGGAAAACTTAGAACCAATTCAAATTGAAATGCGGAAATAACCAAGTTTAGACAAAACCATACAAGTCTCGTTTTCGAAAGGAGAAACGAGGGAAAAGCAACAATAAGTGCGGAAATAAGATAGGAAAAGGGCATAAATTAGTCTTGATGTGCCGTACGCCACGAGCATTATGTAGACATGAAACGAAGGAGTTTCAGGGAGAAGAACCATAAGTGAATGCGAAGGAAATTTAGTGAAAGACTCGTATAATTTCAGGGGAAAACTTAGAACAAGTTCAAATTGAAATGCGGAAATAACCAAGTTTAGACAAAACCATACACGCCTTGTTTTCAAAAAGGAGAAACAAATGCAAAGCAATAATGAGGGCGGAAATAAGTCAAGAAAAGGGAATAAAGAAATCGTGATGTGCAAGTAGGACACGAGCATGGTAGACAAGCAAACAAAAGGAGTTTTCGGGGAGCATAACCAAGTAAATGCAAAGTAAATTTTGCGAAAGACTCATACAGTTAAAGGGGAAAACTTGGAACCAGTTCAAATTGAAATAACTAAGTTTAGACACAACCATACAAGTCTCGTTTTCATAAAGGAGAAACGAGGGAAAAGCAACAATAAGTGCGGAAATAAGATAGGAAAAGGTTAGAAATTAGTCTTGATGTGCAGTAGGACACGAGCATGGTAGACAGGAAACGAAGGAGTTTCTAGGGAGAAGAACCATAAGTGAATGCGAAGGAAATTTAGTGAAAGACTCGTATAATTTAAGGGGAAAACTTGGAACCAAGTTCAAATTGAAATGCGGAAATAACCAAGTTTAGACAAAACCATACAAGTCTCGTTTTCAGAAAGGAGAAACGAGGGAAAAGCAACAATAAGTGCGGAAATAAGATAGGAAAAGGGCATAAATTAGTCTTGATGTGCCGTACGCCACGAGCATTATAGACAGGAAACAGAAGGAGTTTCCATGGAGCAGAACCATAAGTGAATGCGAAGGAAATTTTGTGAAAGACTCGTATAATTTCAAGGGGAAAACTTAGAACAAGTTCAAATTGAAATGCAGAAATAACCAAGTTTAGACAAAACCATACACGCCTTGTTTTCAAAAAGGAGAAACAAATGCAAAGCAATAATGAGGGCGGAAATAAGTCAAGAAAAGGGAATAAAGAAATCGTGATGTGCAAGTAGGACACGAGCATGGTAGACAAGAAACAAAAGGAGTTTTCGAGGAGCATAACCATAAGTAAATGCAAAGTAAATTTAGTGAAAGACTCGTACACTTTAAGGGGAAAACTTGGAACCAAGCTCAAATTGAAATGAAAATAACCAAGTTTAGACAAAACCATACAAGTCTCGTTTTCAGAAAGGAGAAACGAGGGAAAAGCAACAATAAGTGCGGAAATAAGATAGGAAAAGGTTAGAAATTAGTCTTGATGTGTAGTAGGACACGAGCATGGTAGACGAGAAACGAAGGAGTTTCCGGGAGAAGAACCATAAGTGAATGCGAAGGAAATTTAGTGAAAGACTCGTATAATTTAAGGGGAAAACTTGGAACCAAGTTCAAATTGAAATGCGGAAATAACCAAGTTTAGACAAAACCATACAAGTCTCGTTTTCGAAAGGAGAAACGAGGGAAAAGCAACAATAAGTGCGGAAATAAGATAGGAAAAGGGCATAAATTAGTCTTGATGTGCCGTACGCCACGAGCATTGTAGACAGGAAAACGAAGGAGTTTCCAGGGAGAAGAACCATAAGTGAATGCGAATGAAATTTAGTGAAAGACTCGTATAATTTAAGGGGAAAACTTAGAACCAGTTCAAATTGAAATGCGGAAATAACCAAGTTTAGACAAAACCATACACGCCTTGTTTTCAAAAAGGAGAAACAAATGCAAAGCAATAATGAGGGCGGAAATAAGTTAAGAAAAGGGAATAAAAAAATCGTGATGTGCAGTAGGACACGAGCATGGTAGACAAGCAAACAAAAGGAGTTTTCGGGGAGCATAACCAAGTAAATGCAAAGTAAATTTAGTGAAAGAGTCGTACACTTTAAGGGGAAAACTTGGAACCAGTTCAAATTGAAATGCGAAAATAACCAAGTTTAGACAAAACCATACAAGTCTCGTTTTCGAAAGGAGAAACGAGGGAAAAGCAACAATAAGTGCGGAAATAAGATTGGAAAAGGTCAGAAATTAGTCTTGATGTGTAGTACGCCACGAGCATGGTAGATGAAACGAAGGAGTTTCTAGGGAGAAGAACCATAAGTGAATGCGAAGGAAATTTAGTGAAAGAGTCGTATAATTTAAGGGGAAAACTTAGAACCAAGTTCAAATTAAAAAGCGGAAATAACCATGTTTAGACAAAACCATACACGTCTCGTTTTCGAAAGGAGAAATAAGGGAAAAGCAACAAAAAGTGCGGAAATAAGATAGGAAAAGGGCATAAATTAGTCTTGATGTGCCGTACGCCACGAGCATTGTAGACGGGAAACGAAGGAGTTTCCGGGGAGAAGAACCATAAGTGAATGCGAAGGAAATTTAGTGAAAGACTCGTATAATTTCGGGGGAAAACTTAGAACAAGTTCAAATTGAAATGCGAAATAACCAAGTTTAGACAAAACCATACACGCCTTGTTTTCAAAAAGGAGAAACAAATGCAAAGCAATAATGAGGGCGGAAATAAGTCAAGAAAAGGGAATAAAGAAATCGTGATGTGCAAGTAGGACACGAGCATGGTAGACAAGCAAACAAAAGGAGTTTTCGGGGAGCATAACGAAGTAAATGCAAAGTAAATTTAGTGAAAGACTCGTACACTTTAAAGGGGAAAACTTGGAACCAGCTCAAATTGAAATTGAAATAACCAAGTTTAGACAAAACCATACAAGTCTCGTTTTCGAAAGGAGAAACGAGGGAAAAGCAACAATAAGTGCGGAAATAAGATAGGAAAAGGTTAGAAATTAGTCTTGATGTGCAGTAGGACACGAGCATGGTAGACAGGAAACGAAGGAGTTTCAGTGGAGAAGAACCATAAGTGAATGCGAAGGAAATTTAGTGAAAGACTCGTATAATTTAAGGGGAAAACTTGGAACCAATTCAAATTGAAATGCGGAAATAACCAAGTTTAGACAAAACCATACAAGTCTCGTTTTCGAAAGGAGAAACGAGGGAAAAGCAACAATAAGTGCGGAAATAAGATAGGAAAAGGGCATAAATTAGTCTTGATGTGCTGTACGCCACGAGCATTATAGACAGGAAACAGAAGGAGTTTCCAGGGAGCAAAACCATAAGTGAATGCGAAGGAAATTTTGTGAAAGACTCGTATAATTTCAGGGGAAAACTTAGAACAAGTTCAAATTGAAATGCAGAAATAACCAAGTTTAGACAAAACCATACACGCCTTGTTTTCAAAAAGGAGAAACAAATGCAAAGCAATAATGAGGGCGGAAATAAGTCAAGAAAAGGGAATAAAGAAATCGTGATGTGCAGTAGGACACGAGCATGGTAGACAAGCAAACAAAAGGAGTTTTCGGTGGAGCATAACCTAAGTAAATGCAAAGTAAATTTAGTGAAAGACTCGTACATAATTTAAGGGGAAAACTTGGAACCAAGTTCAAATTGAAATGCGGAAATAACCAAGTTTAGACACAACCATACAAGTCTCGTTTTCATAAAGGAGAAACGAGGGAAAAGCAACAATAAGTGCGGAAATAAGATAGGAAAAGGTTAGAAATTAGTCTTGATGTGCAGTAGGACACGAGCATGGTAGACAGGAAACAGAAGGAGTTTCCAGTGGAGAAGAACCATAAGTGAATGCGAAGGAAATTTAGTGAAAGACTCGTATAATTTAAGGGGAAAACTTGGAACCAATTCAAATTGAAATGCGGAAATAACCAAGTTTAGACAAAACCATACAAGTCTCGTTTTCGAAAGGAGAAACGAGGGAAAAGCAACAATAAGTGCGGAAATAAGATAGGAAAAGGGCATAAATTAGTCTTGATGTGCCGTACGCCACGAGCATTATAGATGAAACCGAAGGAGTTTCATGGAGCAGAACCATAAGTGAATGCGAAGGAAATTTTGTGAAAGACTCGTATAATTTCAGGGGAAAACTTAGAACAAGTTCAAATTGAAATGCAGAAATAACCAAGTTTAGACAAAACCATACACGCCTTGTTTTCAGAAAGGAGAAACAAATGCAAAGCAATAATGAGGGCGGAAATAAGTCAAGAAAAGGGAATAAAGAAATCGTGATGTGCAATAGGACACGAGCATGGTAGACAAGCAAACAAAAGGAGTTTTCGTGGAGCATAACCAAGTAAATGCAAAGTAAATTTAGTGAAAGAGTCGTACACTTTAAGGGGAAAACTTGGAACCAGTTCAAATTGAAATGCGAAAATAACCAAGTTTAGACAAAACCATACAAGTCTCGTTTTTTCAGAAAGGAGAAACGAGGGAAAAGCAACAATAAGTGCGGAAATAAGATAGGAAAAGGTCAGAAATTAGTCTTGATGTGTAGTACGCCACGAGCATGGTAGACAGGAAACTGAAGGAGTTTCCAGGGAGAAGAACCATAAGTGAATGCGAAGGAAATTTAGTGAAAGACTCGTATAATTTAAGGGGAAAACTTAGAACCAAGTTCAAATTAAAAAGCGGAAATAACCATGTTTAGACAAAACCATACACGTCTCGTTTTCGAAAGGAGAAATAAGGGAAAAGCAACAAAAGTGCGGAAATAAGATAGGAAAAGGGCATAAATTAGTCTTGATGTGCCGTACGCCACGAGCATTATAGACAAGGAAACGAAGGAGTTTCCAGGGAGCAGAACCATAAGTGAATGCGAAGGAAATTTTGTGAAAGACTCGTATAATTTCAGGGGAAAACTTAGAACAAGTTCAAATTGAAATGCAGAAATAACCAAGTTTAGACAAAACCATACACGCCTTGTTTTCAAAAAGGAGAAACAAATGCAAAGCAATAATGAGGGCGGAAATAAGTCAAGAAAAGGGAATAAAGAAATCGTGATGTGCAGTAGGACACGAGCATGGTAGACAGCAAACAAAAGGAGTTTTCTTGGAGCATAACTGAAGTAAATGCAAAGTAAATTTAGTGAAAGAGTCGTACACTTTAAGGGGAAAACTTGGAACCAAGTTCAAATTGAAATGCGAAAATAACCAAGTTTAGACAAAACCATACAAGTCTCGTTTTAAGAAAGGAGAAACGAGGGAAAAGCAACAATAAGTGCGGAAATAAGATAGGAAAAGGTCAGAAATTAGTCTTGATGTGTAGTACGCCACGAGCATGGTAGACGAGAAATGCGAAGGAGTTTCCGGGGAGAAGAACCATAAGTGAATGCGAAGGAAATTTAGTGAAAGAGTCGTATAATTTAAGGGGAAAACTTAGAACCAATTCAAATTAAAAAGCGGAAATAACCAAGTTTAGACAAAACCATACAAGTCTCGTTTTCGAAAGGAGAAATGAGGGAAAAGTAACAATAAGTGCGGAAATAAGATAGGAAAAGGGCATAAATTAGTCTTGATGTGCCGTACGCCACGAGCATTGTAGATGTGAAACGAAGGAGTTTCAGGAGAAGAACCATAAGTGAATGCGAAGGAAATTTAGTGAAAGACTCGTATAATTTCAGGGGAAAACTTAGAACAAGTTCAAATTGAAATGCGAGAAATAACCAAGTTTAGACAAAACCATACACGCCTTGTTTTCAAAAAGGAGAAACAAATGCAAAGCAATAATGAGGGCGGAAATAAGTCAAGAAAAGGGAATAAAGAAATCGTGATGTGCAGTAGGACACGGGCATGGTAGACAACAAACAAAAGGAGTTTTCGTGGAGCATAACCAGAAGTAAATGCAAAGTAAATTTTGCGAAAGACTCATACAGTTAAAGGGGAAAACTTGGAACAGTTCAAATTGAAATAACCAAGTTTAGACAAAACCATACAAGTCTCGTTTTCGAAAGGAGAAACGAGGGAAAAGCAACAATAAGTGCGGAAATAAGATAGGAAAAGGTTAGAAATTAGTCTTGATGTGAGTAGGACACGAGCATGGTAGACGGAAACAAAGGAGTTTCAGGGAGAAGAACCATAAGTGAATGCGAAGGAAATTTAGTGAAAGACTCGTATAATTTAAGGGGAAAACTTGGAACAAGTTCAAATTGAAATGCGGAAATAACCAAGTTTAGACAAAACCATACAAGTCTCGTTTTCGAAAGGAGAAACGAGGGAAAAGCAACAATAAGTGCGGAAATAAGATAGGAAAAGGGCATAAATTAGTCTTGATGTGTTGTACGCCACGAGCATTATAGACGAGAAACGAAGGAGTTTCCATGGAGCAGAACCATAAGTGAATGCGAAGGAAATTTTGTGAAAGACTCGTATAATTTCAGGGGAAAACTTAGAACAAGTTCAAATTGAAATGCAGAAATAACCAAGTTTAGACAAAACCATACACGCCTTGTTTTCAAAAAGGAGAAACAAATGCAAAGCAATAATGAGGGCGGAAATAAGTCAAGAAAAGGGAATAAAGAAATCGTGATGTGCAGTAGGACACGAGCATGGTAGACAGCAAACAAAAGGAGTTTTCTGGGAGCATAACCAAGTAAATGCAAAGTAAATTTAGTGAAAGAGTCGTACACTTTAAGGGGAAAACTTGGAACCAGCTCAAATTGAAATGCGAAAATAACCAAGTTTAGACAAAACCATACAAGTCTCGTTTTCGAAAGGAGAAACGAGGGAAAAGCAACAATAAGTGCGGAAATAAGATAGGAAAAGGTCCGAAATTAGTCTTGATGTGTAGTACGCCACGAGCATGGTAGACAGAAACGAAGGAGTTTCTAGTGGAGAAGAACCATAAGTGAATGCGAAGGAAATTTAGTGAAAGAGTCGTATAATTTAAGGGGAAAACTTAGAACCAAGTTCAAATTAAAAAGCGGAAATAACCATGTTTAGACAAAACCATACACGTCTCGTTTTCGAAAGGAGAAATAAGGGAAAAGCAACAAAACTGCGGAAATAAGATAGGAAAAGGGCATAAATTAGTCTTGATGTGCTGTACGCCACGAGCATTGTAGACAGGAAACGAAGGAGTTTCCGGTGGAGCAGAACCATAAGTGAATGCGAAGGAAATTTAGTGAAAGACTCGTATAATTTCAAGGGGAAAACTTAGAACAAGTTCAAATTGAAATGCGAAATAACCAAGTTTAGACAAAACCATACACGCCTTGTTTTCAAAAAGGAGAAACAAATGCAAAGCAATAATGAGGGCGGAAATAAGTCAAGAAAAGGGAATAAAGAAATCGTGATGTGCAGTAGGACACGAGCATGGTAGACAAGAAACAAAAGGAGTTTTCGGGGAGCATAACCAGAAGTAAATGCAAAGTAAATTTAGTGAAAGACTCGTACACTTTAAGGGGAAAACTTGGAACCAGTTCAAATTGAAATGAAATAACCAAGTTTAGACAAAACCATACAAGTCTCGTTTTCGTAAAGGAGAAACGAGGGAAAAGCAACAATAAGTGCGGAAATAAGATAGGAAAAGGTTAGAAATTAGTCTTGATGTGCAGTAGGCCACGAGCATGGTAGACAGGAAAACGAAGGAGTTTCCGTGGAGAAGAACCATAAGTGAATGCGAAGGAAATTTAGTGAAAGACTCGTATAATTTAAGGGGAAAACTTGGAACAAGTTCAAATTGAAATGCGGAAATAACCAAGTTTAGACAAAACCATACAAGTCTCGTTTTCGAAAGGAGAAACGAGGGAAAAGCAACAATAAGTGCGGAAATAAGATAGGAAAAGGGCATAAATTAGTCTTGATGTGCCGTACGCCACGAGCATTATAGACAGTGAAATCGAAGGAGTTTCCGAGGAGCAGAACCATAAGTGAATGCGAAGGAAATTTTGTGAAAGACTCGTATAATTTCAGGGGAAAACTTAGAACAAGTTCAAATTGAAATGCAGAAATAACCAAGTTTAGACAAAACCATACACGCCTTGTTTTCAAAAAGGAGAAACAAATGCAAAGCAATAATGAGGGCGGAAATAAGTCAAGAAAAGGGAATAAAGAAATCGTGATGTGCAAGTAGGACACGAGCATGGTAGACAAGCAAACAAAAGGAGTTTTCGGGGAGCATAACCAAGTAAATGCAAAGTAAATTTAGTGAAAGAGTCGTACACTTTAAGGGGAAAACTTGGAACCAAGTTCAAATTGAAATGCGGAAATAACCAAGTTTAGACAAAACCATACAAGTCTCGTTTTCCGAAAGGAGAAACGAGGGAAAAGCAACAATAAGTGCGGAAATAAGATAGGAAAAGGTCTAGAAATTAGTCTTGATGTGTAGTACGCAGGGGAGAAGAACCATAGTGAATGCGAAGGAAATTTAGTGAAAGACTCGTATAATTTAAGGGGAACGACAATAGAGAGACACCTACGCGTTTTCGAAGGAGATAAGGGAAAAGAAGGAAGATGAAGGGCAAAGAAAATTGATTCAAATTGAAATGCAAATAACAAGTTAGACAAAACATACACGCTTGTTTTCAAAAGGAGAAACAAATGCAAAGCAATAATGAGGGCGGAAATAAGTCAAGAAAAGGGAATAAAGAAATCGTGATGTGAGTAGGACACGAGCATGGTAGACAAGAAACAAAAGGAGTTTTCGTGGAGAAGAACCATAAGTGAATGCGAAGGAAATTTAGTGAAAGACTCGTATAATTTAAGGGGAAAACTTGGAACCAGCTCAAATTGAAATGCGGAAATAACCAAGTTTAGACAAAACCATACAAGTCTCGTTTTTGGAAAGGAGAAACAAGGGAAAAGCAACAATAAGTGCGGAAATAAGATAGGAAAAGGGCATAAATTAGTCTTGATGTGTAGTACGCCACGAGCATTGTAGACAGAAACAGAAGGAGTTTCCATGGAGAAGAACCATAAGTGAATGCGAAGGAAATTTAGTGAAAGACTCGTATAATTTAAGGGGAAAACTTAGAACAAGTTCAAATTGAAATGCAGAAATAACCAAGTTTAGACAAAACCATACACGCCTTGTTTTCAAAAAGGAGAAACAAATGCAAAGCAATAATGAGGGCGGAAATAAGTCAAGAAAAGGGAATAAAGAAATCGTGATGTGCAATAGGACACGAGCATGGTACAAGGACAAAGAAACAAAAGGAGTTTTCGTGGAGCATAACCAAGTAAATGCAAAGTAAATTTAGTGAAAGACTCGTACACTTTAAGGGGAAAACTTGGAACCAGCTCAAATTGAAATGAAATAACCAAGTTTAGACAAAACCATACAAGTCTCGTTTTCAAAAGGAGAAACGAGGGAAAAGCAACAATAAGTGCGGAAATAAGATAGGAAAAGGTCGAAATTAGTCTTGATGGAAGACACGAGCATGGTAGACGGAAACGAAGGAGTTTCCGGGAGAAGAACCATAAGTGAATGCGAAGGAAATTTAGTGAAAGACTCGTATAATTTAAGGGGAAAACTTGGAACCAAGCTCAAATTGAAATGCGGAAATAACCAAGTTTAGACAAAACCATACAAGTCTCGTTTTCGAAAGGAGAAACGAGGGAAAAGCAACAATAAGTGCGGAAATAAGATAGGAAAAGGGCATAAATTAGTCTTGATGTGCCGTACGCCACGAGCATTATAGACAAGAAACGAAGGAGTTTCCAGGGAGCATAACCATAAGTGAATGCGAAGGAAATTTTGTGAAAGACTCGTATAATTTCAGGGGAAAACTTAGAACAAGTTCAAATTGAAATGCAGAAATAACCAAGTTTAGACAAAACCATACACGCCTTGTTTTCAAAAAGGAGAAACAAATGCAAAGCAATAATGAGGGCGGAAATAAGTCAAGAAAAGGGAATAAAGAAATCGTGATGCGTAGGACACGAGCATGGTAGACAAGCAAACAAAAGGAGTTTTCAGGGAGCATAACAGAAGTAAATGCAAAGTAAATTTAGTGAAAGAGTCGTACACTTTAAGGGGAAAACTTGGAACCAGTTCAAATTGAAATGCGGAAATAACCAAGTTTAGACAAAACCATACAAGTCTCGTTTTCGAAAGGAGAAACGAGGGAAATGCAACAATAAGTGCAGAAATAAGATAGAAAAAGGTAAGAAATTAGTCTTGATCTGTAGTACGCCACGAGCATGGTAGACAAGAAACAGAAGGAGTTCCACGGGAGAAGAACCATAAGTGTATGCGAAGGAAATTTAGTTAAAGAATCGTATAATTTAAGGGGAAAACTTATAACCAATTCAAATTAAAAAGCGGAAATAACCATGTTTAGACAAAACCATACACGTCTCGTTTTCGAAAGGAGAAATAAGGGAAAAGCAACAAAAGCGCGGAAATAAGATAGGAAAAGGGCATAAATTAGTCTTGATGTGCTGTACGCCACGAGCATTGTAGACGGGAAACGAAGGAGTTTCCAGGAGCAGAACCATAAGTGAATGCGAAGGAAATTTTGTGAAAGACTCGTATAATTTCAGGGGAAAACTTAGAACAAGTTCAAATTGAAATGCGAAATAACCAAGTTTAGACAAAACCATACACGCCTTGTTTTCAAAAAGGAGAAACAAATGCAAAGCAATAATGAGGGCGGAAATAAGTCAAGAAAAGGGAATAAAGAAATCGTGATGTGCAGTAGGACACGAGCATGGTAGACAGCAAACAAAAGGAGTTTTCAGGGAGCATAACCAGAAGTAAATGCAAAGTAAATTTAGTGAAAGACTCGTACAGTTTAAGGGGAAAACTTGGAACCAGCTCAAATTGAAATCGGAAATAACCAAGTTTAGACAAAACCATACAAGTCTCGTTTTCGAAAGGAGAAACGAGGGAAAAGCAACAATAAGTGCGGAAATAAGATAGGAAAAGGTTAGAAATTAGTCTTGATGTGAGTAGGACACGAGCATGGTAGACTGAAACGAAGGAGTTTCCGTGGAGAAGAACCATAAGTGAATGCGAAGGAAATTTAGTGAAAGACTCGTATAATTTAAGGGGAAAACTTGGAACCAAGTTCAAATTGAAATGCGGAAATAACCAAGTTTAGACAAAACCATACAAGTCTCGTTTTCAGAAAGGAGAAACGAGGGAAAAGCAACAATAAGTGCGGAAATAAGATAGGAAAAGGGCATAAATTAGTCTTGATGTGCTGTACGCCACGAGCATTATAGACATGAAACTGAAGGAGTTTCCAGGGAGCAGAACCATAAGTGAATGCGAAGGAAATTTTGTGAAAGACTCGTATAATTTCAGGGGAAAACTTAGAACAAGTTCAAATTGAAATGCGTAAATAACCAAGTTTAGACAAAACCATACACGCCTTGTTTTCGTAAAGGAGAAACAAATGCAAAGCAATAATGAGGGCGGAAATAAGTCAAGAAAAGGGAATAAAGAAATCGTGATGTGCAGTAGGACACGAGCATGGTAGACAAGCAAACAAAAGGAGTTTTCGGGGAGCATAACCGAAGTAAATGCAAAGTAAATTTAGTGAAAGAGTCGTACACTTTAAGGGGAAAACTTGGAACCAAGCTCAAATTGAAATGCGAAAATAACCAAGTTTAGACAAAACCATACAAGTCTCGTTTTCAGAAAGGAGAAATGAGGGAAAAGCAACAATAAGTGCGGAAATAAGATTGGAAAAGGTCGAAATTAGTCTTGATGTGTAGTACGCCACGAGCATGGTAGACAGGAAACAGAAGGAGTTTCCAGGGAGAAGAACCATATGTGAATGCGAAGGAAATTTAGTGAAAGAGTCGTATAATTTAAGGGGAAAACTTAGAACCAGTTCAAATTAAAAAGCGGAAATAACCATGTTTAGACAAAACCATACACGTCTCGTTTTCAGAAAGGAGAAATAAGGGAAAAGCAACAAAACTGCGGAAATAAGATAGGAAAAGGGCATAAATTAGTCTTGATGTGCTGTACGCCACGAGCATTGTAGACAGGAAACGAAGGAGTTTCCTGTGGAGCAGAACCATAAGTGAATGTGAAGGAAATTTAGTGAAAGACTCGTATAATTTCAGGGGAAAACTTAGAATAAGTTCAAATTGAAATGCATAAATAACCAAGTTTAGACAAAACCATACACGCCTTGTTTTCAAAAAGGAGAAACAAATGCAAAGCAATAATGAGTGCGGAAATAAGTCAAGAAAAGGGAATAAAGAAATCGTGATGTGCAGTAGGACACGAGCATGGTAGACAACAAACAAAAGGAGTTTTCGGGAGCATAACTAAGTAAATGCAAAGTAAATTTAGTGAAAGACTCGTACACTTTAAGGGGAAAACTTGGAACCAAGCTCAAATTGAAATGCGGAAATAACCAAGTTTAGACAAAACCATACAAGTCTCGTTTTCAGAAAGGAGAAACGAGGGAAAAGCAACAATAAGTGCGGAAATAAGATAGGAAAAGGTTAGAAATTAGTCTTGATGTGAGTAGGACACGAGCATGGTAGACAGGAAACGAAGGAGTTTCCGTGGAGAAGAACCATAAGTGAATGCGAAGGAAATTTAGTGAAAGACTCGTACAATTTAAGGGGAAAACTTGGAACCTTCAAATTGAAATGCGGAAATAACCAAGTTTAGACAAAACCATACAAGTCTCGTTTTCAGAAAGGAGAAACGAGGGAAAAGCAACAATAAGTGCGGAAATAAGATAGGAAAAGGGCATAAATTAGTCTTGATGTGCTGTACGCCACGAGCATTATAGACAGGAAAAAGAAGGAGTTTCCAGGAGCAGAACCATAAGTGAATGCGAAGGAAATTTTGTGAAAGACTCGTATAATTTCAGGGGAAAACTTAGAACAAGTTCAAATTGAAATGCAGAAATAACCAAGTTTAGACAAAACCATACACGCCTTGTTTTCAAAAAGGAGAAACAAATGCAAAGCAATAATGAGGGCGGAAATAAGTCAAGAAAAGGGAATAAAGAAATCGTGATGTGCGTAGGACACGAGCATGGTAGACAAGAAACAAAAGGAGTTTTCGTGGAGCATAACCGAAGTAAATGCAAAGTAAATTTAGTGAAAGAGTCGTACACTTTAAGGGGAAAACTTGGAACCAGTTCAAATTGAAATGCCAAAATAACCAAGTTTAGACAAAACCATACAAGTCTCGTTTTCAGAAAGGAGAAACGAGGGAAAAGCAACAATAAGTGCGGAAATAAGATTGGAAAAGGTCAGAAATTAGTCTTGATGTGTAGTACGCCACGAGCATGGTAGACCGAAGGAAACGAAGGAGTTTCAAAGGGAGAAGAACCATAAGTGAATGCGAAGGAAATTTAGTGAAAGACTCGTATAATTTAAGGGGAAAACTTAGAACCAAAGTTCAAATTAAAAAGCGGAAATAACCATGTTTAGACAAAACCATACACGTCTCGTTTTCGAAAGGAGAAATAAGGGAAAAGCAACAAAAGTGCGGAAATAAGATAGGAAAAGGGCATAAATTAGTCTTGATGTGCCGTACGCCACGAGCATTGTAGACAGGAAATGAAGGAGTTTCCAGGAGAAGAACCATAAGTGAATGCGAAGGAAATTTTGTGAAAGACTCGTATAATTTCGGGGGAAAACTTAGAACAAGTTCAAATTGAAATGCGAAATAACCAAGTTTAGACAAAACCATACACGCCTTGTTTTCAAAAAGGAGAAACAAATGCAAAGCAATAATGAGGGCGGAAATAAGTCAAGAAAAGGGAATAAAGAAATCGTGATGTGCAGTAGGACACGAGCATGGTAGACAAGAAACAAAAGGAGTTTTCGAGGGAGCATAACCAAGTAAATGCAAAGTAAATTTAGTGAAAGACTCGTACACTTTAAGGGGAAAACTTGGAACCAGTTCAAATTGAAATGCGGAAATAACCAAGTTTAGACAAAACCATACAAGTCTCGTTTTCGAAAGGAGAAACGAGGGAAAAGCAACAATAAGTGCGGAAATAAGATAGGAAAAGGGCAGAAATTAGTCTTGATGTGCAGTACGCCACGAGCATGGTAGACAGAAACGAAGGAGTTTCCGAGGAGAAGAACCATAAGTGAATGCGAAGGAAATTTAGTGAAAGACTCGTATAATTTAAGGGGAAAACTTAGAACAAGTTCAAATTGAAATGCGGAAATAACCAAGTTTAGACAAAACCATACACGTCTTGTTTTCAAAAGGAGAAACAAGGGAAAAGCAACAATAAGTGCGGAAATAAGATAGGAAAAGGGCATAAATTAGTCTTGATGTCATGTACGCCACGAGCATTAAAGTAGACAAAGAAACCGAAAAGGAGTTTCCAGACATGGAGCAAAATAACCATAAGTGAATGCGAAGGAAATTTTGTGAAAGACTCGTATAAATTTCAAGGGAAAACTTAGAACAAGTTCAAATTGAAATGCAAGAAATAACCAAGTTTAGACAAAACCATACACGCCTTGTTTTCGTAAAGGAGAAACAAATGCAAAGCAATAATGAGGGCGGAAATAAGTCAAGAAAAGGGAATAAAGAAATCGTGATGTGCGTAGGACACGAGCATGGTAGACAAAGCAAACAAAAGGAGTTTTCAGGAGCATAACTCAAGTAAATGCAAAGTAAATTTAGTGAAAGAGTCGTACACTTTAAGGGGAAAACTTGGAACCAAGTTCAAATTGAAATGCGGAAATAACCAAGTTTAGACAAAACCATACAAGTCTCGTTTTCGTAAAGGAGAAACGAGGGAAAAGCAACAATAAGTGCGGAAATAAGATTGGAAAAGGTCGTAAATTAGTCTTGATGTGTAGTACGCCACGAGCATGGTAGACAGGAAACGGAAGGAGTTTCAGGGAGAAGAACCATAAGTGAATGCGAAGGAAATTTAGTGAAAGACTCGTATAATTTAAGGGGAAACTTAGAACCAAGTTCAAATTGAAAAGCGGAAATAACCAA
>JAUJYP020001268.1:0-61899 GCA_030674075.2 Linum usitatissimum
CATGTTGGACATTGCTAAAACTCAAGGTTCATCGAGTGACCCCTCAAATACTTGGATTATAAATTTAAAAATCCATGTTACTCGATATTGTTTTAGAGTGTTAATAAATATTATCTAACTTCATTTGCCTATTATTTGAAGGGCTTAACATGGCAAAATCTCAATTTTTAACCATTCCAAACATACACCTCAAATACTAGCCCATTTAGAAAGTTTCAATTTTCACCTCAAAATTTGTCGATTTCCAAAGCGAACACCTATGGAAATGAAACATTCGTACACGAAAATTTCAAAATATTCAAATTGGCTAATATTTGACATCAATGTTTGAAATTGCTAAAAAGTTACATTTCATTAGAGTGACCCCTTCAAATACATGGATTATATATTTAAAAATCCATTTAACTCGATATTGTTTTAGAGTGTTAAGAAATATTATCTAACTTCATTTGCCTATTATTTGAAGGGCTTAACATGGGGAAACCTCAATTTTTAACCATTCCAAACATACACCTCAAATACTAGCCCATTTAGAAAGTTTCAATTTTCACCTCAAAATTTGTCGATTTCCAAAGGGAACACCTATGGAAATGAACCATTCGGAAATGAAAATTTCAAAATATTCAAATTGGCTAATATTTGACATCAATATTTGAAATTGCTAAAAGTTAAATTTCATTAGAGTGACCCCCTCAAATACATGCATTATATATTTAAAAATCCATTTAACTCGATATTGTTTTAGAGTGTTAAGAAATATTATCTAACTTCATTTGCCTATTATTTGAAGGGCTTAACAAGGTGAAACCTCAATTTTTAACCATTCCAAACATACACCTCAAATACTAGCCCATTTAGAAAGTTTCAATTTTCACCTCAAAATTTGTCGATTTCCAAAGGGAACACCTACGGAAATGAACTATTCGGACATGAAAATTTCAAAATATTCAAATTGGCTAATATTTGACATCAATGTTTGAAATTGCTAAATAGTTAAATTTCATCACGAGTGACCCACTCAAATACTTGGATTATAAATTTAAAAATCTATTTTACTCGATATTGTTTTAGAGTGTTAAGAAATATTATCTAACTTCATTTGCCTATTATTTGAAGGGCTTAACATGGCAAAATCTCAATTTTTAACCATTCCAAACATACACCTCAAATACTAGCCCATTTAGAAAGTTTCAATTTTCACCTCAACATTTGTCGATTTCCAAAGGGAACACCTATGGAAATGAACCATTCGGATATGAAAATTTCAAAATATTCAAATTTGCTAATATTTGACATCAATGTTTGAAATTGCTAAAAAGTTAAATTTCATTAGAGTGACCCCCTCAAATACATGGATTATATATTTAAAAATCCATTTAAATCGATATTGTTTTAGAGTGTTAAGAAATATTATCTAACTTCATTTGCCTATTATTTGAAGGGCTTAACATGGCAAAATATCGATTTTTAACCATTCCAAACATATAACTCAAATACTAGCCCATTAAAAAAAGTTTCAATTTTCACCTCAAAATTTGTCGATTTCCAAAGGGAACACCTACGGAAATGAACTATTCGGACATGAAAATTTCAAAATATTCAAATTGGCTAATATTTGACATCAATGTTTGAAATTGCTAAAAATTTAAATTTCATCGAGTGACCCACTCAAATACTTGGATTATAAATTTAAAAATCTATTTTACTCGATATTGTTTGAGAGTGTTAAGAAATATTATCTAACTTCATTTGCCTATTATTTGAAGGGCTTAACATGGCAAAATCTCAATTTTTAACCATTCCAAACATACACCTCAAATACTAGCCCATTTAGAAAGTTTCAATTTTCACCTCAAAATTTGTCGATTTCCAAAGCGAACACCTATGGAAATGAAACATTCGTACACGAAAATTTCAAAATATTCAAATTGGCTAATATTTGCCATCAATGTTTGAAATTGCTAAAAAGTTACATTTCATTAGAGTGACCCCCTCAAATACATGGATTATATATTTAAAAATCCATTTAACTCGATATTGTTTTAGAGTGTTAAGAAATATTATCTAACTTCATTTGCCTATTATTTGAAGGGCTTAACATGAGGAAACCTCAATTTTTAACCATTCCAAACATACACCTCAAATACTAGCCAATTTAGAAAGTTTCAATTTTCACCTCAAAATTTGTCGATTTCCAAAGGGAACACCTACGGAAATGAACTATTCGGACATGAAAATTTGAAAATATTCAAATTGGCTAATATTTGACATCAATGTTTGAAATTTCTAAATAGTTAAATTTCATCACAGTGACCCACTCAAATACTTGGATTATAAATTTAAAAATCCATTTAACTCGATATTGTTTTAGAGTGTTAAGAAATATTATCTAACTTCATTTGCCTATTATTTGAAGGGCTTAACATGGCAAAATCTTAATTTTTAACCATTCCAAACATACACCTCAAATACTAGCCCATTTAGAAAGTTTCAATTTTCACCTCAAAATTTGTCGATTTCCAAAGGGAACACCTACGGAAATGAACTATTCGGACATGAAAATTTCAAAATATTCAAATTGGCTAATATTTGACATCAATGTTTGAAATTGCTAAATAGTTAAATTTCATCACGGTGACCCACTCAAATACTTGGATTATAAATTTAAAAATCCGTTTTACTCGATATTGTTTTAGAGTGTTAAGAAATATTATCTAACTTCATTTGCCTATTATTTGAAGGGCTTAACATGGCAAAATCTCAATTTTTAACCATTCCAAACATACACCTCAAATACTAGCCCATTTAGAAAGTTTCAATTTTCACCTCAAAATTTGTCGATTTCCAAAGGGAACACCTATGGAAATGAACCATTCGGATATGAAAATTTCAAAATATTCAAATTTGCTAATATTTGACATCAATGTTTGAAATTGCTAAAAAGTTAAATTTCATTAGAGTGACCCCCTCAAATACATGGATTATATATTTAAAAATCCATTTAAATCGATATTGTTTTAGAGTGTTAAGAAATATTATCTAACTTCATTTGCCTATTATTTGAAGGGCTTAACATGGGAAAATATCGATTTTTAACCATTCCAAACATATAACTCAAATACTAGCCCATTAAAAAAGTTTCAATTTTCACCTCAAAATTTGTCGATTTCCAAAGGGAACACCTACGGAAATGAACTATTCGGACATGAAAATTTCAAAATATTCAAATTGGCTAATATTTGACATCAATGTTTGAAATTGCTAAAAATTTAAATTTCATCGAGTGACCCACTCAAATACTTGGATTATAAATTTAAAAATCTATTTTACTCGATATTGTTTGAGAGTGTTAAGAAATATTATCTAACTTCATTTGCCTATTATTTGAAGGGCTTAACATGGCAAAATCTCAATTTTTAACCATTCCAAACATACACCTCAAATACTAGCCCATTTAGAAAGTTTCAATTTTCACCTCAAAATTTGTCGATTTCCAAAGCGAACACCTATGGAAATGAAACATTCGTACACGAAAATTTCAAAATATTCAAATTGGCTAATATTTGCCATCAATGTTTGAAATTGCTAAAAAGTTACATTTCATTAGAGTGACCCCCTCAAATACATGGATTATATATTTAAAAATCCATTTAACTCGATATTGTTTTAAGGAGTGTTAAGAAATATTATCTAACTTCATTTGCCTATTATTTGAAGGGCTTAACATGAGGAAACCTCAATTTTTAACCATTCCAAACATACACCTCAAATACTAGCCCATTTAGAAAGTTTCAATTTTCACCTCAAAATTTGTCGATTTCCAAAGGGAACACCTATGGAAATGAACCATTCGGAAATGAAAATTTCAAAATATTCAAATTGGCTAATATTTGACATCAATATTTGAAATTGCTAAAAAGTTAAATTTCATTAGAGTGACCCCCTCAAATACATGCATTATATATTTAAAAATCCATTTAACTCGATATTGTTTTAGAGTGTTAAGAAATATTATCTAACTTCATTTGCCTATTATTTGAAGGGCTTAACATGGTGAAACCTCAATTTTTAACCATTCCAAAAATACACCTCAAATACTAGCCCATTTAGAAAGTTTCAATTTTCACCTCAAAATTTGTCGATTTCCAAAGGGAACACCTATGGAAATGAACCATTCGGACATGAAAATTTCAAAATAGTCAAATTGGCTAATATTTGACATCAATGTTTGAAATTGCTGAAAAGTTAAATTTCATTAGAGTGACCCCCTCAAATACATGGATTATATATTTAAAAATCCATTTAACTCGATATTGTTTTAGAGTGTTAAGAAATATTATCTAATTTCATTTGCCTATTATTTGATGGGCTTAACATGGTGAAACCTTAATTTTTAACCATTCCAAACATACACCTCAAATACTAGCCCATTTAGAAAGTTTCAATTTTCACCTCAAAATTTGTCGATTTCCAAAGGGAACACTTATGGAAATGAACCATTCGGACATTAAAATTTCCAAATTTTCAAATCGGCTAATATTTGACATCCATGTTTGAAATGGCTAAAAAGTCAAATTTCATGAGAGTGACCCCCTCAAATACTTGGATTATAAATTTAAAAATCAATTTTCGTTGATATTGTTTTAGAGTGTTAAGGAATATTATCTAACTTCATTTGGCAATTATTTGAAGGGCTTAACATGGTGAAACCTCAAATTTTAACCATTCCAAACGGACACGTCAAATATTAGCCCATTTAATAAGTTTCAATTTTCATCTCAAAAGTTGTCGACTTACAAATGGAACACCTATGGAAACGATACATTTTGAAATGAAAATTTCAAAATTTTCGAATCGGTTAATATTTGAGATTAATGTTGGACATTGCTAAAATTCAAAGTTCATCGAGTATGACCCCTCAAATACTTGGATTATAAATTTAAAAATCCATGTTACTCGATATTGTTTTAGAGTGTTAATAAATATTATCTAACTTCATTTGCCTATTATTTGAAGGGCTTAACATGGCAAAATCTCAATTTTTAACCATTCCAAACATACACCTCAAATACTAGCCCATTTAGAAAGTTTCAATTTTCACCTCAAAATTTATCGATTTCCAAAGCGAACACCTATGGAAATGAAACATTCGTACACGAAAATTTCAAAATATTCAAATTGGCTAATATTTGACATCAATGTTTGAAATTGCTAAAAAGTTACATTTCGTTAGAGTGACCCCCTCAAATACATGGATTATATATTTAAAAATCCATTTAACTCGATATTGTTTTAGAGTGTTAAGAAATATTATCTAACTTCATTTGCCTATTATTTGAAGGGCTTAACATGGGGAAACCTCAATTTTTAACCATTCCAAACATACACCTCAAATACTAGCCCATTTAGAAAGTTTCAATTTTCACCTTAAAATTTGTCGATTTCCAAAGGGAACACCTACGGAAATGAACTATTCGGACATGAAAATTTCAAAAATATTCAAATTGGCTAATATTTGACATCAATGTTTGAAATTTCTAAATAGTTAAATTTCATCACAGTGACCCACTCAAATACTTGGATTATAAATTTAAAAATCTGTTTTACTCGATATTGTTTTAGAGTGTTAAGAAATATTATCTAACTTCATTTGCCTATTATTTGAAGGGCTTAACATGGGGAAACCTCAATTTTTAACCATTCCAAACATACACCTCAAATACTAGCCCATTTAGAAAGTTTCAATTTTCACCTCAAAATTTGTCGATTTCCAAAGGGAACACCTATGGAAATGAACCATTCGGAAATGAAAATTTCAAAATATTCAAATTGGCTAATATTTGACATCAATATTTGAAATTTCTAAAAAGTTAAATTTCATTAGAGTGACCCCCTCAAATACATGGATTATATATTTAAAAATCCATTTAACTCGATATTGTTTTAGAGTGTTAAGAAATATTATCTAACTTCATTTGCCTATTATTTGAAGGGCTTAACATGGGGAAACCTCAATTTTTAACCATTCCAAACATACACCTCAAATACTAGCCCATTTAGAAAGTTTCAATTTTCACCTCAAAATTTGTCGATTTCCAAAGGGAACACCTACGGAAATGAACTATTCGGACATGAAAATTTCAAAATATTCAAATTGGCTAATATTTGACATCAATGTTTGAAATTTCTAAATAGTTAAATTTCATCACAGTGACCCACTCAAATACTTGGATTATAAATTTAAAAATCCATTTAACTCGATATTGTTTTAGAGTGTTAAGAAATATTATCTAACTTCATTTGCCTATTATTTGAAGGGCTTAACATGGGGAAACCTCAATTTTTAACCATTCCAAACATACACCTCAAATACTAGCCCATTTAGAAAGTTTCAATTTTCACCTCAAAATTTGTCGATTTCCAAAGGGAACACCTATGGAAATGAACCATTCGGAAATGAAAATTTCAAAATATTCAAATTGGCTAATATTTGACATCAATATTTGAAATTTCTAAAAAGTTAAATTTCATTAGAGTGACCCCCTCAAATACATGCATTATATATTTAAAAATCCATTTAACTCGATATTGTTTTAGAGTGTTAAGAAATATTATCTAACTTCATTTGCCTATTATTTGAAGGGCTTAACAAGGTGAAACCTCAATTTTTAACCATTCCAAACATACACCTCAAATACTAGCCCATTTAGAAAGTTTCAATTTTCACCTCAAAATTTGTCGATTTCCAAAGGGAACACCTACGGAAATGAACTATTCGGACATGAAAATTTGAAAATATTCAAATTGGCTAATATTTGACATCAATGTTTGAAATTTCTAAATAGTTAAATTTCATCACAGTGACCCACTCAAATACTTGGATTATAAATTTAAAAATCCATTTTACTCGATATTGTTTTAGAGTGTTAAGAAATATTATCTAACTTCATTTGCCTATTATTTGAAGGGCTTAACATGGGGAAACCTCAATTTTTAACCATTCCAAACATACACCTCAAATACTAGCCCATTTAGAAAGTTTCAATTTTCACCTCAAAATTTGTCGATTTCCAAAGGGAACACCTATGGAAATGAACCATTCGGAAATGAAAATTTCAAAATATTCAAATTGGCTAATATTTGACATCAATATTTGAAATTGCTAAAAAGTTAAATTTCATTAGAGTGACCCCCTCAAATACATGCATTATATATTTAAAAATCCATTTAACTCGATATTGTTTTAGAGTGTTAAGAAATATTATCTAACTTCATTTGCCTATTATTTGAAGGGCTTAACAAGGTGAAACCTCAATTTTTAACCATTCCAAACATACACCTCAAATACTAGCCCATTTAGAAAGTTTCAATTTTCACCTCAAAATTTGTCGATTTCCAAAGGGAACACCTACGGAAATGAACTATTCGGACATGAAAATTTGAAAATATTCAAATTGGCTAATATTTGACATCAATGTTTGAAATTTCTAAATAGTTAAATTTCATCACAGTGACCCACTCAAATACTTGGATTATAAATTTAAAAATCTGTTTTACTCGATATTGTTTTAGAGTGTTAAGAAATATTATCTAACTTCATTTGCCTATTATTTGAAGGGCTTAACATGGCAAAATCTTAATTTTTAACCATTCCAAACATACACCTCAAATACTAGCCCATTTAGAAAGTTTCAATTTTCACCTCAAAATTTGTCGATTTCCAAAGGGAACACCTACGGAAATGAACTATTCGGACATGAAAATTTCAAAATATTCAAATTGGCTAATATTTGACATCAATGTTTGAAATTGCTAAATAGTTAAATTTCATCACAGTGACCCACTCAAATACTTGGATTATAAATTTAAAAATCTGTTTTACTCGATATTGTTTTAGAGTGTTAAGAAATATTATCTAACTTCATTTGCCTATTATTTGAAGGGCTTAACATGGCAAAATCTCAATTTTTAACCATTCCAAACATACACCTCAAATACTAGCCCATTTAGAAAGTTTCAATTTTCACCTCAACATTTGTCGATTTCCAAAGGGAACACCTATGGAAATGAACCATTCGGATATGAAAATTTCAAAATATTCAAATTTGCTAATATTTGACATCAATGTTTGAAATTGCTAAAAAGTTAAATTTCATTAGAGTGACCCCCTCAAATACATGGATTATATATTTAAAAATCCATTTAAATCGATATTGTTTTAGAGTGTTAAGAAATATTATCTAACTTCATTTGCCTATTATTTGAAGGGCTTAACATGGCAAAATATCGATTTTTAACCATTCCAAACATATAACTCAAATACTAGCCCATTAAAAAAGTTTCAATTTTCACCTCAAAATTTGTCGATTTCCAAAGGGAACACCTACGGAAATGAACTATTCGGACATGAAAATTTCAAAATATTCAAATTGGCTAATATTTGACATCAATGTTTGAAATTGCTAAAAATTTAAATTTCATCAGAGTGACCCACTCAAATACTTGGATTATAAATTTAAAAATCTATTTTACTCGATATTGTTTGAGAGTGTTAAGAAATATTATCTAACTTCATTTGCCTATTATTTGAAGGGCTTAACATGGCAAAATCTCAATTTTTAACCATTCCAAACATACACCTCAAATACTAGCCCATTTAGAAAGTTTCAATTTTCACCTCAAAATTTGTCGATTTCCAAAGCGAACACCTATGGAAATGAAACATTCGTACACGAAAATTTCAAAATATTCAAATTGGCTAATATTTGCCATCAATGTTTGAAATTGCTAAAAAGTTACATTTCATTAGAGTGACCCCCTCAAATACATGGATTATATATTTAAAAATCCATTTAACTCGATATTGTTTTAGAGTGTTAAGAAATATTATCTAACTTCATTTGCCTATTATTTGAAGGGCTTAACATGAGGAAACCTCAATTTTTAACCATTCCAAACATACACCTCAAATACTAGCCCATTTAGAAAGTTTCAATTTTCACCTCAAAATTTGTCGATTTCCAAAGGGAACACCTATGGAAATGAACCATTCGGAAATGAAAATTTCAAAATATTCAAATTGGCTAATATTTGACATCAATATTTGAAATTGCTAAAAAGTTAAATTTCATTAGAGTGACCCCCTCAAATACATGCATTATATATTTAAAAATCCATTTAACTCGATATTGTTTTAGAGTGTTAAGAAATATTATCTAACTTCATTGCCTATTATTTGAAGGGCTTAACATGGCGAAACCTCAATTTTTAACCATTCCAAAAATACACCTCAAATACTAGCCCATTTAGAAAGTTTCAATTTTCACCTCAAAATTTGTCGATTTCCAAAGGGAACACCTATGGAAATGAACCATTCGGACATGAAAATTTCAAAATAGTCAAATTGGCTAATATTTGACATCAATGTTTGAAATTGCTGAAAAGTTAAATTTCATTAGAGTGACCCCCTCAAATACATGGATTATATATTTAAAAATCCATTTAACTCGATATTGTTTTAGAGTGTTAAGAAATATTATCTAATTTCATTTGCCTATTATTTGATGGGCTTAACATGGTGAAACCTTAATTTTTAACCATTCCAAACATACACCTCAAATACTAGCCCATTTAGAAAGTTTCAATTTTCACCTCAAAATTTGTCGATTTCCAAAGGGAACACCTATGGAAATGAACCATTCGGACATTAAAATTTCCAAAGTTTCAAATCGGCTAATATTTGACATGCATGTTGGAAATGGCTAAAAAGTCAAGGTTCATGAGAGTGACCCCCTCAAATACTTGGATTATAAATTTAAAAATCAATTTTCGTTGATATTGTTTTAGAGTGTTAAGGAATATTATCTAACTTCATTTGGCAATTATTTGAAGGGCTTAACATGGTGAAACCTCAAATTTTAACCATTCCCAACAGACACGTCAAATATTAGCCCATTTAATAAGTTTCAATTTTCATCTCAAAAGTTGTCGACTTACAAATGGAACACCGATGGAAACGATACATTTTGAAATGAAAATTTCAAAATTTTCGAATCGGTTAATATTTCAGATAAATGTTGGACATTGCTAAAACTCCAAGGTTCATCAGAGTGACCCCTCAAATACTTGGATTATAAATTTAAAAATCCATGTTACTCGATATTGTTTTAGAGTGTTAATAAATATTATCTAACTTCATTTGCCTATTATTTGAAGGGCTTAACATGGCAAAATCTCAATTTTTAACCATTCCAAACATACACCTCAAATACTAGCCCATTTAGAAAGTTTCAATTTTCACCTCAAAATTTGTCGATTTCCAAAGCGAACACCTATGGAAATGAAACATTCGTACACGAAAATTTCAAAATATTCAAATTGGCTAATATTTGACATCAATGTTTGAAATTGCTAAAAAGTTACATTTCATTAGAGTGACCCCCTCAAATACATGGATTATATATTTAAAAATCCATTTAACTCGATATTGTTTTAGAGTGTTAAGAAATATTATCTAACTTCATTTGCCTATTATTTGAAGGGCTTAACATGGGGAAACCTCAATTTTTAACCATTCCAAACATACACCTCAAATACTAGCCCATTTAGAAAGTTTCAATTTTCACCTCAAAATTTGTCGATTTCCAAAGGGAACACCTATGGAAATGAACCATTCGGAAATGAAAATTTCAAAATATTCAAATTGGCTAATATTTGACATCAATGTTTGAAATTGCTAAAAAGTTAAATTTCATTAGAGTGACCCCCTCAAATACATGCATTATATATTTAAAAATCCATTTAACTCGATATTGTTTTAGAGTGTTAAGAAATATTATCTAACTTCATTTGCCTATTATTTGAAGGGCTTAACAAGGTGAAACCTCAATTTTTAACCATTCCAAACATACACCTCAAATACTAGCCCATTTAGAAAGTTTCAATTTTCACCTCAAAATTTGTCGATTTCCAAAGGGAACACCTACGGAAATGAACTATTCGGACATGAAAATTTCAAAATATTCAAATTGGCTAATATTTGACATCAATGTTTGAAATTTCTAAATAGTTAAATTTCATCACAGTGACCCACTCAAATACTTGGATTATAAATTTAAAAATCTGTTTTACTCGATATTGTTTTAGAGTGTTAAGAAATATTATCTAACTTCATTTGCCTATTATTTGAAGGGCTTAACATGGCAAAATCTCAATTTTTAACCATTCCAAACATACACCTCAAATACTAGCCCATTTAGAAAGTTTCAATTTTCACCTCAACATTTGTCGATTTCCAAAGGGAACACCTATGGAAATGAACCATTCGGATATGAAAATTTCAAAATATTCAAATTTGCTAATATTTGACATCAATGTTTGAAATTGCTAAAAAGTTAAATTTCATTAGAGTGACCCCCTCAAATACATGGATTATATATTTAAAAATCCATTTAAATCGATATTGTTTTAGAGTGTTAAGAAATATTATCTAACTTCATTTGCCTATTATTTGAAGGGCTTAACATGGCAAAATATCGATTTTTAACCATTCCAAACATATAACTCAAATACTAGCCCATTTAAAAAGTTTCAATTTTCACCTCAAAATTTGTCGATTTCCAAAGGGAACACCTACGGAAATGAACTATTCGGACATGAAAATTTCAAAATATTCAAATTGGCTAATATTTGACATCAATGTTTGAAATTGCTAAAAATTTAAATTTCATCGAGTGACCCACTCAAATACTTGGATTATAAATTTAAAAATCTATTTTACTCGATATTGTTTGAGAGTGTTAAGAAATATTATCTAACTTCATTTGCCTATTATTTGAAGGGCTTAACATGGCAAAATCTCAATTTTTAACCATTCCAAACATACACCTCAAATACTAGCCCATTTAGAAAGTTTCAATTTTCACCTCAAAATTTGTCGATTTCCAAAGCGAACACCTATGGAAATGAAACATTCGTACACGAAAATTTCAAAATATTCAAATTGGCTAATATTTGCCATCAATGTTTGAAATTGCTAAAAAGTTACATTTCATTAGAGTGACCCCCTCAAATACATGGATTATATATTTAAAAATCCATTTAACTCGATATTGTTTTAGAGTGTTAAGAAATATTATCTAACTTCATTTGCCTATTATTTGAAGGGCTTAACATGAGGAAACCTCAATTTTTAACCATTCCAAACATACACCTCAAATACTAGCCCATTTAGAAAGTTTCAATTTTCACCTCAAAATTTGTCGATTTCCAAAGGGAACACCTATGGAAATGAACCATTCGGAAATGAAAATTTCAAAATATTCAAATTGGCTAATATTTGACATCAATATTTGAAATTGCTAAAAAGTTAAATTTCATTAGAGTGACCCCCTCAAATACATGCATTATATATTTAAAAATCCATTTAACTCGATATTGTTTTAGAGTGTTAAGAAATATTATCTAACTTCATTTGCCTATTATTTGAAGGGCTTAACATGGCGAAACCTCAATTTTTAACCATTCCAAAAATACACCTCAAATACTAGCCCATTTAGAAAGTTTCAATTTTCACCTCAAAATTTGTCGATTTCCAAAGGGAACACCTATGGAAATGAACCATTCGGACATGAAAATTTCAAAATAGTCAAATTGGCTAATATTTGACATCAATGTTTGAAATTGCTAAAAAGTTAAATTTCATTAGAGTGACCCCCTCAAATACATGGATTATATATTTAAAAATCCATTTAACTCGATATTGTTTTAGAGTGTTAAGAAATATTATCTAATTTCATTTGCCTATTATTTGAAGGGCTTAACATGGCGAAACCTCAATTTTTAACCATTCAAAACATACACCTAAAATACTAGCCCATTTAGAAAGTTTCAATTTTCACCTCAAAATTTGTCGATTTCCAAAGGGAACACCTATGGAAATGACCATTCGGACATGAAAATTTCAAAATATTCAATTTGGCTAATATTTTACATCAATGTTTCAAATTGCTAAAAAGTTAAATTTCATTAGAGTGACCCCCTCAAATACATGGATTATATATTTAAAAATCCATTTAAGTCGATATTGTTTTAGAGTGTTAAGAAATATTATCTAACTTCATTTGCCTATTATTTGAAGGGCTTAACATGGCGAAACCTCAATTTTTAACCATTCCAAAAATACACCTCAAATACTAGCCCATTTAGAAAGTTTCAATTTTCACCTCAAAATTTGTCGATTTCCAAAGGGAACACCTATGGAAATGAACCATTCGGACATGAAAATTTCAAAATAGTCAAATTGGCTAATATTTGACATCAATGTTTGAAATTGCTGAAAAGTTAAATTTCATTAGAGTGACCCCCTCAAATACATGGATTATATATTTAAAAATCCATTTAACTCGATATTGTTTTAGAGTGTTAAGAAATATTATCTAATTTCATTTGCCTATTATTTGATGGGCTTAACATGGTGAAACCTTAATTTTTAACCATTCCAAACATACACCTCAAATACTAGCCCATTTAGAAAGTTTCAATTTTCACCTCAAAATTTGTCGATTTCCAAAGGGAACACCTATGGAAATGAACCATTCGGACATTAAAATTTCCAAAGTTTCAAATCGGCTAATATTTGACATGCATGTTGGAAATGGCTAAAAAGTCAAGGTTCATGAGAGTGACCCCCTCAAATACTTGGATTATAAATTTAAAAATCAATTTTCGTTGATATTGTTTTAGAGTGTTAAGGAATATTATCTAACTTCATTTGGCAATTATTTGAAGGGCTTAACATGGTGAAACCTCAAATTTTAACCATTCCCAACAGACACGTCAAATATTATCCAATTTAATAAGTTTCAATTTTCATCTCAAAAGTTGTCGACTTACAAATGGAACACCGATGGAAACGATACATTTTGAAATGAAAATTTCAAAATTTTCGAATCGGTTAATATTTCAGATTAATGTTGGACATTGCTAAAACTCCAAGGTTCATCAGAGTGACCCGTCAAATACTTGGATTATAAATTTAAAAATCCATGTTACTCGATATTGTTTTAGAGTGTTAATAAATATTATCTAACTTCATTTGCCTATTATTTGAAGGGCTTAACATGGCAAAATCTCAATTTTTAACCATTCCAAACATACACCTCAAATACTAGCCCATTTAGAAAGTTTCAATTTTCACCTCAAAATTTGTCGATTTCCAAAGCGAACACCTATGGAAATGAAACATTCGTACACGAAAATTTCAAAATATTCAAATTGGCTAATATTTGCCATCAATGTTTGAAATTGCTAAAAAGTTACATTTCATTAGAGTGACCCCCTCAAATACATGGATTATATATTTAAAAATCCATTTAACTCGATATTGTTTTAGAGTGTTAAGAAATATTATCTAACTTCATTTGCCTATTATTTGAAGGGCTTAACATGGGGAAACCTCAATTTTTAACCATTCCAAACATACACCTCAAATACTAGCCCATTTAGAAAGTTTCAATTTTCACCTCAAAATTTGTCGATTTCCAAAGGGAACACCTATGGAAATGAACCATTCGGAAATGAAAATTTCAAAACATTCAAATTGGCTAATATTTGACATCAATATTTGAAATTGCTAAAAAGTTAAATTTCATTAGAGTGACCCCCTCAAATACATGCATTATATATTTAAAAATCCATTTAACTCGATATTGTTTTAGAGTGTTAAGAAATATTATCTAACTTCATTGCCTATTATTTGAAGGGCTTAACATGGCGAAACCTCAATTTTTAACCATTCCAAAAATACACCTCAAATACTAGCCCATTTAGAAAGTTTCAATTTTCACCTCAAAATTTGTCGATTTCCAAAGGGAACACCTATGGAAATGAACCATTCGGACATGAAAATTTCAAAATAGTCAAATTGGCTAATATTTGACATCAATGTTTGAAATTGCTGAAAAGTTAAATTTCATTAGAGTGACCCCCTCAAATACATGGATTATATATTTAAAAATCCATTTAACTCGATATTGTTTTAGAGTGTTAAGAAATATTATCTAATTTCATTTGCCTATTATTTGAAGGGCTTAACATGGCGAAACCTCAATTTTTAACCATTCCAAAAATACACCTCAAATACTAGCCCATTTAGAAAGTTTCAATTTTCACCTCAAAATTTGTCGATTTCCAAAGGGAACACCTATGGAAATGACCAATTCGGACATGAAAATTTCAAAATATTCAATTTGGCTAATATTTTACATCAATGTTTCAAATTGCTAAAAAGTTAAATTTCATTAGAGTGACCCCCTCAAATACATGGATTATATATTTAAAAATCCATTTAAGTCGATATTGTTTTAGAGTGTTAAGAAATATTATCTAACTTCATTTGCCTATTATTTGAATGGCTTAACATGGCGAAACCTCAATTTTTAACCATTCCAAAAATACACCTCAAATACTAGCCCATTTAGAAAGTTTCAATTTTCACCTCAAAATTTGTCGATTTCCAAAGGGAACACTTATGGAAATGAACCATTCGGACATGAAAATTTCAAAATAGTCAAATTGGCTAATATTTGACATCAATGTTTGAAATTGCTGAAAAGTTAAATTTCATTAGAGTGACCCCCTCAAATACATGGATTATATATTTAAAAATCCATTTAACTCGATATTGTTTTAGAGTGTTAAGAAATATTATCTAATTTCATTTGCCTATTATTTGATGGGCTTAACATGGTGAAACCTTAATTTTTAACCATTCCAAACATACACCTCAAATACTAGCCCATTTAGAAAGTTTCAATTTTCACCTCAAAATTTGTCGATTTCCAAAGGGAACACCTATGGAAATGAACCATTCGGACATTAAAATTTCCAAAGTTTCAAATCGGCTAATATTTGACATGCATGTTGGAAATGGCTAAAAAGTCAAGGTTCATGAGAGTGACCCCCTCAAATACTTGGATTATAAATTTAAAAATCAATTTTCGTTGATATTGTTTTAGAGTGTTAAGGAATATTATCTAACTTCATTTGGCAATTATTTGAAGGGCTTAACATGGTGAAACCTCAAATTTTAACCATTCCCAACAGACACGTCAAATATTAGCCAATTTAATAAGTTTCAATTTTCATCTCAAAAGTTGTCGACTTACAAATGGAACACCGATGGAAACGATACATTTTGAAATGAAAATTTCAAAATTTTCGAATCGGTTAATATTTCAGATTAATGTTGGACATTGCTAAAACTCCAAGGTTCATCAGAGTGACCCGTCAAATACTTGGATTATAAATTTAAAAATCCATGTTACTCGATATTGTTTTAGAGTGTTAATAAATATTATCTAACTTCATTTGCCTATTATTTGAAGGGCTTAACATGGCAAAATCTCAATTTTTAACCATTCCAAACATACACCTCAAATACTAGCCCATTTAGAAAGTTTCAATTTTCACCTCAAAATTTGTCGATTTCCAAAGCGAACACCTATGGAAATGAAACATTCGTAGACGAAAATTTCAAAATATTCAAATTGGCTAATATTTGACATCAATGTTTGAAATTGCTAAAAAGTTACATTTCATTAGAGTGACCCCCTCAAATACATGGATTATATATTTAAAAATCCATTTAACTCGATATTGTTTTAGAGTGTTAAGAAATATTATCTAACTTCATTTGCCTATTATTTGAAGGGCTTAACATGGGGAAACCTCAATTTTTAACCATTCCAAACATACACCTCAAATACTAGCCCATTTAGAAAGTTTCAATTTTCACCTCAAAATTTGTCGATTTCCAAAGGGAACACCTATGGAAATGAACCATTCGGAAATGAAAATTTCAAAATATTCAAATTGGCTAATATTTGACATCAATATTTGAAATTGCTAAAAAGTTAAATTTCATTAGAGTGACCCCCTCAAATACATGCATTATATATTTAAAAATCCATTTAACTCGATATTGTTTTAGAGTGTTAAGAAATATTATCTAACTTCATTTGCCTATTATTTGAAGGGCTTAACATGGCGAAACCTCAATTTTTAACCATTCCAAAAATACACCTCAAATACTAGCCCATTTAGAAAGTTTCAATTTTCACCTCAAAATTTGTCGATTTCCAAAGGGAACACCTATGGAAATGAACCATTCGGACATGAAAATTTCAAAATAGTCAAATTGGCTAATATTTGACATCAATGTTTGAAATTGCTGAAAAGTTAAATTTCATTAGAGTGACCCCCTCAAATACATGGATTATATATTTAAAAATCCATTTAACTCGATATTGTTTTAGAGTGTTAAGAAATATTATCTAATTTCATTTGCCTATTATTTGAATGGCTTAACATGGCGAATCCTCAATTTTTAACCATTCCAAAAATACACCTCAAATACTAGCCCATTTAGAAAGTTTCAATTTTCACCTCAAAATTTGTCGATTTCCAAAGGGAACACCTATGGAAATGAACCATTCGGACATGAAAATTTCAAAATCGTCAAATTGGCTAATATTTGACATCAATGTTTGAAATTGCTGAAAAGTTAAATTTCATTAGAGTGACCCCCTCAAATACATGGATTATATATTTAAAAATCCATTTAACTCGATATTGTTTTAGAGTGTTAAGAAATATTATCTAATTTCATTTGCCTATTATTTGATGGGCTTAACATGGTGAAACCTTAATTTTTAACCATTCCAAACATACACCTCAAATACTAGCCCATTTAGAAAGTTTCAATTTTCACCTCAAAATTTGTCGATTTCCAAAGGGAACACCTATGGAAATGAACCATTCGGACATTAAAATTTCCAAAGTTTCAAATCGGCTAATATTTGACATGCATGTTGGAAATGGCTAAAAAGTCAAGGTTCATGAGAGTGACCCCCTCAAATACTTGGATTATAAATTTAAAAATCAATTTTCGTTGATATTGTTTTAGAGTGTTAAGGAATATTATCTAACTTCATTTGGCAATTATTTGAAGGGCTTAACATGGTGAAACCTCAAATTTTAACCATTCCCAACAGACACGTCAAATATTAGCCCATTTAATAAGTTTCAATTTTCATCTCAAAAGTTGTCGACTTACAAATGGAACACCGATGGAAACGATACATTTTGAAATGAAAATTTCAAAATTTTCGAATCGGTTAATATTTCAGATAAATGTTGGACATTGCTAAAACTCCAATTTTCATCAGAGTGACCCCTCAAATACTTGGATTATAAATTTAAAAATCCATGTTACTCGATATTGTTTTAGAGTGTTAATAAATATTATCTAATTTCATTTGCCTATTATTTGAAGGGCTTAACATGGTGAAACCTCAATTTTTAACCATTCCAAACATACACCTCAAATACTAGCCCATTTAGAAAGTTTCAATTTTCACCTCAAAATTTGAAGATTTCCAAAGGGAACACCTATGGAAATGAAACATTCGTACACGAAAATTTCAAAATATTCAAATTGGCTAATATTTTACATCAATGTTTGAAATTGCTAAAAAGTTAAATTTCATTAGAGTGACCCCCTCAAATACATGGATTATATATTTAAAAATCCATTTAACTCGATATTGTTTTAGAGTGTTCAGAAATATTATCTAACTTCATTTGCCTATTATTTGAAGGGCTTAACATGGTGAAACCTCAATTTTTAACCATTCTGAACATACATGTCAAATACTAGCCCATTTAAAAATTTTCAATTTTCACCTCAAAATTTGTCGATTTCCAAAGGGAACACCTAAAGAAATGAACTATTCGGACATGAAAATTTCAAAATATTCAAATTGGCTAATATTTGACATCAATGTTTGAAATTGCTAAAAAGTTAAATTTAATCAGAGTGACCCACTCAAATACTTGGATTATAAATTTAAAAATCTGTTTTACTCGATATTGTTTTAGAGTGCTAAGAAATATTATCTAACTTCATTTGCCTATTATTTGAAGGGCTTAACATGGTGAAACCTCAATTTTTAACCATTCCAAACATACACCTCAAATACTAGCCCATTTAGAAAGTTTCAATTTTCACCTCAAAATTTGTCGATTTCCAAAGGGAACACCTCGGAAATGAACTATTCGGACATGAAATTTTCAAAATATTCAAATCTCCTAATATTTGACTTGCATGTTGGAAATGGCTAAAAAGTCAAGTTTCATCAGAGTGACCCCCTCAAATACTTGAATTATAAATTTAAAAATAAATTTTACTCTATATTTTTTTATGGTGTTATGAAATATTATCTAACTTCATTTCGCAATTATTTGTAGGGCTTAACATAATGAAACCTCAATTTTTAGCCATTCCCAACATACACGTCAAATATTAGCCCATTTAAAACGTTTCATTTTTCACTTCCAAATTTGTCGAATTCCACATCGAACACCTATAGAAATGAACCATTATAACATGAAAATTTTCAAATTTTCAAATCTGCTAATATTTGACATGCATGTTGGAAATGGCTAAAACGTCAAGGTTCATAAGAGATACCCCATCAAATACTTGGATTATAAATTTTTAAGAAAATTTTACTCCATATTTTTTTATGGTGTTATGAAATATTATCTAACTTCATTTAACAATTATTTGAAGGGCTTAACATGGTGAAACCTCAATTTTTAGCCATTCCCAACATACAACTCAAATATTAGCCCATTTAAAACGTTTCAATTTTCACCTCAAAATTTGTCGATTTCCAAATCGAACACCTATAGAAATGAACCATTATAACATGAAAATTTTCAAATTTTCAAATCTCCTAATATTTGACATGCATGTTGGAAATGGCTAAAAAGTCAAGTTTCATAAGAGTGACCCCCTCAAATACTTGAATTATAAATTTAAAAATAAATTTTACTCGATATTTTTTTATGGTGTTATGAAATATTATCTAACTTCATTTCGCATTTATTTGTAGGGCTTAACATAATGAAACCTCAATTTTTAGCCATTCCCAACATACACGTCAAATATTAGCCCATTTAAAACGTTTCATTTTTCACATCCAAATTTGTCGAATTCCAAATCGAACACCTATAGAAATGAACCATTATAACATGAAAATTTTAAAATTTTCAAATCTGCTAATATTTGACATGCATGTTGGATATGGCTAAAACGTCAAGGTTCATAAGAGATACCCCATCAAATACTTGGATTATAAATTTTTAAGAAAATTTTACTATATATTTTTTTATGGTGTTATGAAATATTATCTAACTTCA
Source organism: Linum usitatissimum (assembly GCA_030674075.2). Lineage (NCBI taxonomy): Eukaryota > Viridiplantae > Streptophyta > Magnoliopsida > Malpighiales > Linaceae > Linum > Linum usitatissimum. Next base: position 20,266 of record JAUJYP020001268.1, read on the forward strand.
TTTTGAAATTATTTGAAGGGCTTAACATGGTGAAACCTCAATTTTTAGCCATTCCCAACATACAACTCAAATATTAGCCCATTTAAAACGTTTCAATTTTCACCTCAAAATTTGTCGATTTCCAAATCGAACACCTATAGAAATGAACCATTATAACATGAAAATTTTCAAATTTTCAAATCTCCTAATATTTGACATGCATGTTGGAAATGGCTAAAAAGTCAAGTTTCATAAGAGTGAACCCCTCAAATACTTGAATTATAAATTTGAAAATAAATTTTACTCGATATTTTTTTATGGTGTTATGAAATATTATCTAACTTCATTTCGCAATTATTTGTAGGGCTTAACATAATGAAACCTCAATTTTTAGCCATTCCCAACATACACGTCAAATATTAGCCCATTTAAAACGTTTCATTTTTCACTTCCAAATTTGTCGAATTCCAAATCGAACACCTATAGAAATGAACCATTATAACATGAAAATTTTAAAATTTTCAAATCTGCTAAAATTTGACATGCATGTTGGAAATGGCTAAAACGTCAAGGTTCATAAGAGATACCCCATCAAATACTTGGATTATAAATTTTTAAGAAAATTTTACTCTATATTTTTTTATGGTGTTATGAAATATTATCTAACTTCATTTGGCAATTATTTGAAGGGCTTAACATGGTGAAACCTCAATTTTTAGCCATTCCCAACATACAACTCAAATATTAGCCCATTTAAAACGTTTCAATTTTCACCTCACAATTTGTCGATTTCCAAATCGAACACCTATAGAAATGAACCATTATAACATGAAAATTTTCAAATTTTCAAATCTCCTATTATTTTACATGCATGTTGGAAATGGGTAAAAAGTCAAGTTTCATCAGAGTGACCCCTCAAATACTTGAATTATAAATTGAAAAATAAATTTTACTCAATATTTTTTTAGAGAGTTAAGAAATATTATCTAACTTCATTTGATAATTATTTGAAGGGTTTAAAGTGTTGAAACTCAATTTTTAGCCATTCCCAACATACACGTCAAATATTAGCCCATTTAAAACGTTTCAATTTTCACCTCAAAATTTGTCGATTTCCAAATGAAACACCTATAGAAATGAACCATTATAACATGAAAATTTTCAAATTTTCAAATCTCCTAATATTTGACATGCATGTTGGAAATGGCTAAAAAGTCAAGTTTCATAAGAGTGACCCCCTCAAATACTTGAATTATAAATTTGAAAATAAATTTTACTCGATATTTTTTTATGGTGTTATGAAATATTATCTAACTTCATTTCGCAATTATTTGTAGGGCTTAACGTAATGAAACCTCAATTTTTAGCCATTCCCAACATACACGTCAAATATTAGCCCATTTAAAACGTTTCATTTTTCACTTCCAAGATTGTCGAATTCCAAATCGAACACCTATAGAAATGAACCATTATAACATGAAAATTTTCAAATTTTCAAATCTGCTAATATTTGACATGCATGTTGGAAATGGCTAAAAAGTCAAGTTTCATCAGAGTGACCCCCTCAAATACTTGAATTATAAATTTAAAAATAAATTTTACTCAATATTTTTTTAGAGAGTTAAGAAATATTATCTAACTTCATTTGATAATTATTTCAAGGGTTTAAAGTGTTGAAACTCAATTTTTAGCCATTCCCAACATACACGTCAAATACTAGCCCATTTAAAAAGTTTCAACTTTAACCACAAAATTTGTAGATTTCCAAATCGCACACCTATAGAAATGAACCATTATAACATGAAAATTTTCAAATTTTCAAATCTGCTAATATTTGACATGCATGTTGGAAATGGCTAAAAAGTCAAGTTTCATCAGAGTGACCCCCTCAAATACTTGAATTATAAATTTAAAAATAAATTTTACTCAATATTTTTTTAGAGAGTTAAGAAATATTATCTAACTTCATTTGATAATTATTTCAAGGGTTTAAAGTGTTGAAACTCAATTTTTAGCCATTCCCAACATACACGTCAAATATTAGCCCATTTAAAAAGTTTCAACTTTCACCACAAAATTTGTAGATTTCCAAATCGCACACCTATAGAAATGAACCATTATAACATGAAAATTTTCTAATTTTCAAATCAGCTAATATTTGACATGCATGTTGGAAATGGCTAAAACGTCAAGGTTCATAAGAGATACCCCATCAAAAACTTGGATTATAAATTCTTAAGAAAATTTTACTCTATATTTTTTTATGGTGTTATGAAATATTATCTAACTTCATTTGGCAATTATTTGAAGGGCTTAACATGGTGAAACCTCAATTTTTAGCCATTCCCAACATACAACTCAAATATTAGCCCATTTAAAACGTTTCAATTTTCACCTCAAAATTTGTCGATTTCCAAATCGAACACCTATAGAAATGAACCATTATAACATGAAAAATTTCAAATTTTCAAATCTCCTAATATTTGACATGCATGTTGGAAATGGCTAAAAAGTCAAGTTTCATCGAGTGACCCCCTCAAATACTTGAATTATAAATTTAAAAATAAATTTTACTCGATATTTTTTTATGGTGTTATGAAATATTATCTAACTTCATTTCGCAATTATTTGTAGGGCTTAACATAATGAAACCTCAATTTTTAGCCATTCCCAACATACACGTCAAATATTAGCCCATTTAAAACGTTTCATTTTTCACTTCCAAATTTGTCGAATTCCAAATCGAACACCTATAGAAATGAACCATTATAACATGAAAATTTTCAAATTTTCAAATCTGCTAATATTTGACATGCATGTTGGAAATGGCTAAAAAGTCAAGTTTCATCAGAGTGACCCCCTCAAATACTTGAATTATAAATTTAAAAATAAATTTTACTCAATATTTTTTTAGAGAGTTAAGAAATATTATCTAACTTCATTTGATAATTATTTCAAGGGTTTAAAGTGTTGAAACTCAATTTTTAGCCATTCCCAATATACACGTCAAATATTAGCCCATTTAAAAAGTTTCAACTTTCACCACAAAATTTGTAGATTTCCAAATCGCACACCTATAGAAATGAACCATTATAACATGAAAATTTTCTAATTTTCAAATCAGCTAATATTTGACATGCATGTTGGAAATGGCTAAAACGTCAAGGTTCATAAGAGATACCCCATCAAATACTTGGATTATTAATTTTTAAGAAAATTTTACTCTATATTTTTTTATGGTGTTATGAAATATTATCTAACTTCATTTGGCAATTATTTGAAGGGCTTAACATGGTGAAACCTCAATTTTTAGCCATTCCCAACATACAACTCAAATATTAGCCCATTTAAAACGTTACAATTTTCACCTCAAAATTTGTCGATTTCCAAATCGAACACCTATAGAAATGAACCATTATAACATGAAAATTTTCAAATTTTCAAATCTCCTAATATTTGACATGCATGTTGGAAATGGCTAAAAAGTCAAGTTTCATCAGAGTGACCCCCTCAAATACATGAATTATAAATTTAAAAATAAATTTTACTCGATATTTTTTTATGGTGTTATGAAATATTATCTAACTTCATTTCTCAATTATTTGTAGGGATTAACATAATGAAACCTCAATTTTTAGCCATTCGCAACATACACGTCAAATATTAGCCCATTTAAAACGTTTCATTTTTCACTTCCAAATTTGTCGAATTCCAAATCGAACACCTATAGAAATGAACCATTATAACATGAAAATTTTCAAATTTTCAAATCGCTAATATTTGACATGCATGTTGGAAATGGATAAAACGTCAAGGTTCATAAGAGATACCCCATCAAAAACTTGGATTATAAATTTTTAAGAAAATTTTACTCTATATTTTTTTATGGTGTTATGAAATATTATCTAACTTCATTTGGCAATTATTTGAAGGGCTTAACATGGTGAAACCTCAATTTTTAGACATTCCCAACATACAACTCAAATATTAGCCCATTTAAAACGTTTCATTTTTCACTTCCAAATTTGTCGAATTCCAAATCGAACACCTATAGAAATGAACCATTATAACATGAAAATTTTCAAATTTTCAAATCTGCTAATATTTGACATGCATGTTGGAAATGGATAAAACGTCAAGGTTCATAAGAGATACCCCATCAAAAACTTGGATTATAAATTTTTAAGAAAATTTTACTCTATATTTTTTTATGGTGTTATGAAATATTATCTAACTTCATTTGGAAATTATTTGAAGGGCTTAACATGGTGAAACCTCAATTTTTAGACATTCCCAACATACAACTCAAATATTAGCCCATTTAAAACGTTTCAATTTTCACCTCAAAATTTGTCGATTTCCAAATCGAACACCTATAGAAATGAACCATTATAACATGAAAAATTTCAAATTTTCAAATCTCCTAATATTTGACATGCATGTTGGAAATGGCTAAAAAGTCAAGTTTCATCAGAGTGACCCCCTCAAATACATGAATTATAAATTTAAAAATAAATTTTACTCGATATTTTTTTATGGTGTTATGAAATATTATCTAACTTCATTTCGCAATTATTTGTAGGGCTTAACATAATGAAACCTCAATTTTTAGCCATTCGCAACATACACGTCAAATATTAGCCCATTTAAAACGTTTCATTTTTCACTTCCAAATTTGTCGAATTCCAAATCGAACACCTATAGAAATGAACCATTATAACATGAAAATTTTCAAATTTTCAAATCTCCTAATCTTTGACATAGATGTTGGAAATGGCTAAAAAGTCAAGTTTCATCAGAGTGACCCCCTCAAATACTTGAATTATAAATTTAAAAATAAATTTTACTCGATATTTTTTTATGGTGTTATGAAATATTATCTAACTTCATTTCTCAATTATTTGTAGGGATTAACATAATGAAACCTCAATTTTTAGCCATTCGCAACATACACGTCAAATATTAGCCCATTTAAAACGTTTCATTTTTCACTTCCAAATTTGTCGAATTCCAAATCGAACACCTATAGAAATGAACCATTATAACATGAAAATTTTCAAATTTTCAAATCGCTAATATTTGACATGCATGTTGGAAATGGATAAAACGTCAAGGTTCATAAGAGATACCCCATCAAAAACTTGGATTATAAATTTTTAAGAAAATTTTACTCTATATTTTTTTATGGTGTTATGAAATATTATCTAACTTCATTTGGCAATTATTTGAAGGGCTTAACATGGTGAAACCTCAATTTTTAGACATTCCCAACATACAACTCAAATATTAGCCCATTTAAAACGTTTCATTTTTCACTTCCAAATTTGTCGAATTCCAAATCGAACACCTATAGAAATGAACCATTATAACATGAAAATTTTCAAATTTTCAAATCGCTAATATTTGACATGCATGTTGGAAATGGATAAAACGTCAAGGTTCATAAGAGATACCCCATCAAAAACTTGGATTATAAATTTTTAAGAAAATTTTACTCTATATTTTTTTATGGTGTTATGAAATATTATCTAACTTCATTTGGAAATTATTTGAAGGGCTTAACATGGTGAAACCTCAATTTTTAGACATTCCCAACATACAACTCAAATATTAGCCCATTTAAAACGTTTCAATTTTCACCTCAAAATTTGTCGATTTCCAAATCGAACACCTATAGAAATGAACCATTATAACATGAAAAATTTCAAATTTTCAAATCTCCTAATATTTGACATGCATGTTGGAAATGGCTAAAAAGTCAAGTTTCATCAGAGTGACCCCCTCAAATACATGAATTATAAATTTAAAAATAAATTTTACTCGATATTTTTTTATGGTGTTATGAAATATTATCTAACTTCATTTCGCAATTATTTGTAGGGCTTAACATAATGAAACCTCAATTTTTAGCCATTCGCAACATACACGTCAAATATTAGCCCATTTAAAACGTTTCATTTTTCACTTCCAAATTTGTCGAATTCCAAATCGAACACCTATAGAAATGAACCATTATAACATGAAAATTTTAAAATTTTCAAATCGCTAATATTTGACATGCATGTTGGAAATGGCTAAAAAGTCAAGTTTCATCGAGTGACCCCCTCAAATACTTGAATTATAAATTTAAAAATAAATTTTACTCAATATTTTGTTAGAGAGTTAAGAAATATTATCTAACTTCATTTGATAATTATTTCACGGGTTTAAAGTGTTGAAACTAAATTTTTAGCCATTCCCAACATACACGTCAAATATTAGCCCATTTAAAAAGTTTCAACTTTCACCACAAAATTAGTAGATTTCCAAATCGCACACCTATAGAAATGAACCATTATACCATGAAAATTTTCTAATTTTCAAATCAGCTAATATTTGACATGCATGTTGGAAATGGCTAAAACGTCAAGGTTCATAAGAGATACCCCATCAAAGACTTGGATTATAAATTTTTAAGAAAATTTTACTCTATATTTTTTTATGGTGTTATGAAATATTATCTAACTTCATTTGGCAATTATTTGAAGGGCTTAACATGGTGAAACCTCAATTTTTAGCCATTCCCAACATACAAATCAAATATTAGCCCATTTAAAACGTTTCAATTTTCACCTCAAAATTTGTCGATTTCCAAATCGAACACCTATAGAAATGAACCATTATAACATGAAAATTTTCAAATTTTCAAATCTCCTAATATTTGACATGCATGTTGGAAATGGCTAAAAAGTCAAGTTTCATCAGAGTGACCCCCTCAAATACTTGAATTATAAATTTAAAAATAAATTTTACTCGATATTTTTTTATGGTGTTATGAAATATTATCTAACTTCATTTCGCAATTATTTGTAGGGTTTAACATAATGAAACCTCAATTTTTAGCCATTCCCAACATACACGTCAAATATTAGCCCCATTTAAAACGTTTCATTTTTCACTTCCAAATTTGTCGAATTCCAAATCGAACACCTATAGAAATGAACCATTATAACAAGAAAATTTGCAAATTTTCAAATCTCCTAATATTTGACATGCATGTTGGAAATGGCTAAAAAGTCAAGTTTCATCAGAGTGACCCCCTCAAATACTTGAATTATAAATTTAAAAATAAATTTTACTCGATATTTTTTTATGGTGTTATGAAATATTATCTAACTTCATTTCGCAATTATTTGTAGGGCTTAACATAATGAAACCTCAATTTTTAGCCATTCCCAACATACACGTCAAATATTAGCCCATTTAAAACGTTTCATTTTTCACTTCCAAATTTGTCGAATTCCAAATCGAACACCTATAGAAATGAACCATTATAACATGAAAATTTTCAAATTTTCAAATCTCCTAATCTTTGACATGCATGTTGGAAATTGCTAAAAAGTCAAGTTTCATCGGTAGTGACCCCCTCAAATACTTGAATTATAAATTTAAAAATAAATTTTACTCGATATTTTTTTATGGTGTTATGAAATATTATCTAACTTCATTTCGCAATTATTTGTAGGGCTTAACATAATGAAACCTCAATTTTTAGCCATTCCCAACATACACGTCAAATATTAGCCCATTTCAAACGTTTCATTTTTCACTTCCAAATTTGTCGATTTCCAAATCGAACACCTATTGAAATGAACCATTATAACATGAAAATTTTCAAATTTTGAAATACGCTAATATTTGACATGCATGTTGGAAATGGCTAAAACGTCAAGGTTCATAAGAGATACCCCATCAAATACTCGGATTATAAATTTTTAAGAAAATTTTACTCTATATTTTTTTATGGTGTTATGAAATATTATCTAACTTCATTTGGCAATTATTTGAAGGGCTTAACATGGTGAAACCTCAATTTTTAGCCATTCCCAACATACAACTCAAATATTAGCCCATTTAAAACGTTTCAATTTTCACCTCAAAATTTGTCGATTTCCAAATCGAACACCTATAGAAATGAACCATTATAACATGAAAATTTTCAATTTTTCAAATCTCCTAATATTTTACATGCATGTTGGAAATGGCTAAAAAGTCAAGTTTCATCAGAGTGACCCCCTCAAATACTTGAATTATAAATTTAAAAATAAATTTTACTCGATATTTTTTTATGGTGTTATGAAATATTATCTAACTTCATTTCGCAATTATTTGTAGGGTTTAACATAATGAAACCTCAATTTTTAGCCATTCCCAACATACACGTCAAATATTAGCCCATTTAAAACGTTTCATTTTTCACTTCCAAATTTGTCGAATTCCAAATCGAACACCTATAGAAATGAACCATTATAACAAGAAAATTTGCAAATTTTCAAATCTCCTAATATTTGACATGCATGTTGGAAATGGCTAAAAAGTCAAGTTTCATCAGAGTGACCCCCTCAAATACTTGAATTATAAATTTAAAAATAAATTTTACTCGATATTTTTTTATGGTGTTATGAAATATTATCTAACTTCATTTCGCAATTATTTGTAGGGCTTAACATAATGAAACCTCAATTTTTAGCCATTCCCAACATACACGTCAAATATTAGCCCATTTCAAACGTTTCATTTTTCACTTCCAAATTTGTCGATTTCCAAATCGAACACCTATTGAAATGAACCATTATAACATGAAAATTTTCAAATTTTGAAATCTGCTAATATTTGACATGCATGTTGGAAATGGCTAAAACGTCAAGGTTCATAAGAGATACCCCATCAAATACTTGGATTATAAATTTTTAAGAAAATTTTACTCTATATTTTTTTATGGTGTTATGAAATATTATCTAACTTCATTTGGCAATTATTTGAAGGGCTTAACATGGTGAAACCTCAATTTTTAGCCATTCCCAACATACAACTCAAATATTAGCCCATTTAAAACGTTTCAATTTTCACCTCAAAATTTGTCGATTTCCAAATCGAACACCTATAGAAATGAACCATTATAACATGAAAATTTTCAATTTTTCAAATCTCCTAATATTTTACATGCATGTTGGAAATGGCTAAAAAGTCAAGTTTCATCGAGTGACCCCCTCAAATACTTGAATTATAAATTTAAAAATAAATTTTACTCGATATTTTTTTATGGTGTTATGAAATATTATCTAACTTCATTTCGCAATTATTTGTAGGGTTTAACATAATGAAACCTCAATTTTTAGCCATTCCCAACATACACGTCAAATATTAGCCCATTTAAAACGTTTCATTTTTCACTTCCAAATTTGTCGAATTCCAAATCGAACACCTATAGAAATGAACCATTATAACAAGAAAATTTGCAAATTTTCAAATCTCCTAATATTTGACATGCATGTTGGAAATGGCTAAAAAGTCAAGTTTCATCAGAGTGACCCCCTCAAATACTTGAATTATAAATTTAAAAATAAATTTTACTCGATCTTTTTTTATGGTGTTATGAAATATTATCTAACTTCATTTCGCAATTATTTGTAGGGCTTAACATAATGAAACCTCAATTTTTAGCCATTCCCAACATACACGTCAAATATTAGCCCATTTAAAACGTTTCATTTTTCACTTCCAAATTTGTCGAATTCCAAATCGAACACCTATAGAAATGAACCATTATAACATGAAAATTTTCAAATTTTCAAATCTCCTAATCTTTGACATGCATGTTGGAAATTGCTAAAAAGTCAAGTTTCATCAGAGTGACCCCCTCAAATACTTGAATTATAAATTTAAAAATAAATTTTACTCGATATTTTTTTATGGTGTTATGAAATATTATCTAACTTCATTTCGCAATTATTTGTAGGGCTTAACATAATGAAACCTCAATTTTTAGCCATTCCCAACATACACGTCAAATATTAGCCCATTTCAAACGTTTCATTTTTCACTTCCAAATTTGTCGATTTCCAAATCGAACACCTATTGAAACGAACCATTATAACATGAAAATTTTCAAATTTTGAAATCTATAATATTTGACATGCATGTTGGAAATGGCTAAAACGTCAAGGTTCATAAGAGATACCCCATCAAATACTTGGATTATAAATTTTTAAGAAAATTTTACTCTATATTTTTTTATGGTGTTATGAAATATTATCTAACTTCATTTGGCAATTATTTGAAGGGCTTAACATGGTGAAACCTCAATTTTTAGCCATTCCCAACATACAACTCAAATATTAGCCCATTTAAAACGTTTCAATTTTCACCTCAAAATTTGTCGATTTCCAAATCGAACACCTATAGAAATGAACCATTATAACATGAAAATTTTCAATTTTTCAAATCTCCTAATATTTTACATGCATGTTGGAAATGGCTAAAAAGTCAAGTTTCATCGAGTGACCCCCTCAAATACTTGAATTATAAATTTAAAAATAAATTTTACTCGATATTTTTTTATGGTGTTATGAAATATTATCTAACTTCATTTCGCAATTATTTGTAGGGTTTAACATAATGAAACCTCAATTTTTAGCCATTCCCAACATACACGTCAAATATTAGCCCATTTAAAACGTTTCATTTTTCACTTCCAAATTTGTCGAATTCCAAATCGAACACCTATAGAAATGAACCATTATAACAAGAAAATTTGCAAATTTTCAAATCTCCTAATATTTGACATGCATGTTGGAAATGGCTAAAAAGTCAAGTTTCATCAGAGTGACCCCCTCAAATACTTGAATTATAAATTTAAAAATAAATTTTACTCGATATTTTTTTATGGTGTTATGAAATATTATCTAACTTCATTTCGCAATTATTTGTAGGGCTTAACATAATGAAACCTCAATTTTTAGCCATTCCCAACATACACGTCAAATATTAGCCCATTTAAAACGTTTCATTTTCACTTCCAAATTTTTCGAATTCCAAATCGAACACCTATAGAAATGAACCATTATAACATGAAAATTTTCAAATTTTCAAATCTGCTAATATTTGACATGCATGTTGGAAATTGCTAAAAAGTCAAGTTTCATCGAAGTGACCCCCTCAAATACTTGAATTATAAATTTAAAAATAAATTTTACTCGATATTTTTTTATGGTGTTATGAAATATTATCTAACTTCATTTCGCAATTATTTGTAGGGCTTAACATAATGAAACCTCAATTTTTAGCCATTCCCAACATACACGTCAAATATTAGCCCATTTAAAACGTTTCATTTTTCACTTCCAAATTTGTCGAATTCCAAATCAAACACCTATAGAAATGAACCATTATAACAAGAAAATTTGCAAATTTTCAAATCTCCTAATATTTGACATGCATGTTGGAAATGGCTAAAAAGTCAAGTTTCATCAGGGTGACCCCCTCAAATACTTGAATTATAAATTTATAAATAAATTTTACTCGATATTTTTTTATGGTGTTATGAAATATTATCTAACTTCATTTCGCAATTATTTGTAGGGCTTAACATAATGAAACCTCAATTTTTAGCCATTCCCAACATACACGTCAAATATTAGCCCATTTAAAACGTTTCATTTTTCACTTCCAAATTTGTCGAATTCCAAATCGAACACCTATAGAAATGAACCATTATAACATGAAAATTTTCAAATTTTCAAATCTCCTAATCTTTGACATGCATGTTGGAAATTGCTAAAAAGTCAAGTTTCATCAGAGTGACCCCCTCAAATACTTGAATTATAAATTTAAAAATAAATTTTACTCGATATTTTTTTATGGTGTTATGAAATATTATCTAACTTCATTTCGCAATTATTTGTAGGGCTTAACATAATGAAACCTCAATTTTTAGCCATTCCCAACATACACGTCAAATATTAGCCCATTTGCAAACGTTTCATTTTTCACTTCCAAATTTGTCGATTTCCAAATCGAACACCTATTGAAATGAACCATTATAACATGAAAATTTTCAAATTTTGAAATACGCTAATATTTGACATGCATGTTGGAAATGGCTAAAACGTCAAGGTTCATAAGAGATACCCCATCAAATACTTGGATTATAAATTTTTAAGAAAATTTTACTAGATATTTTTTTATGGTGTTATGAAATATTATCTAACTTCATTTGGCAATTATTTGAAGGGCTTAACATGGTGAAACCTCAATTTTTAGCCATTCCCAACATACAACTCAAATATTAGCCCATTTAAAACGTTTCAATTATCACCTCAAAATTTGTCGATTTCCAAATCGAACACCTATAGAAATGAACCATTATAACATGAAAATTTTCAATTTTTCAAATCTCCTAATATTTTACATGCATGTTGGAAATGGCTAAAAAGTCAAGTTTCATCGAGGTGACCCCCTCAAATACTTGAATTATAAATTTAAAAATAAATTTTACTTGATATTTTTTTATGGTGTTATGAAATATTATCTAACTTCATTTCGCAATTATTTGTAGGGTTTAACATAAAGAAACCTCAATTTTTAGCCATTCCCAACATACACGACAAATATTGGCCCATTTAAAACGTTTCATTTTTCACTTCCAAATTTGTCGAATTCCAAATCGAACACCATAGAAATGAACCATTATAACATGAAAATTTTCAAATTTTCAAATCTAATAATATTTGACATGCATGTTGGAAATGGCTAAAAAGTCAAGTTTCATCGAGTGACCCCCTCAAATACTTGAATTATAAATTTAAAAATAAATTTTACTCGATATTTTTTTATGGTGTTATGAAATATTATCTAACTTCATTTCGCAATTATTTGTAGGGCTTAACATAATGAAACCTCAATTTTTAGCCATTCCCAACATACACGTCAAATATTAGCCCATTTAAAACGTTTCATTTTTCACTTCCAAATTTGTCGAATTCCAAATCGAACACCTATAGAAATGAACTATTATAACATGAAAATTTTCAAATTTTCAAATCACGAATATTTGACATGCATGTTGGAAATGGCTAAAAAGTCAAGTTTCATCAGAGTGACCCCCTCAAATACTTGAATTATAAATTTAAAAATAAATTTTACTCAATATTTTTTTATAGAGTTAAGAAATATTATCTAACTTCATTTGATAATTATTTCAAGGGTTTAAAGTGTTGAAACTCAATTTTTAGCCATTCCCAACATACACGTCAAATATTAGCCCATTTAAAAAGTTTCAACTTTCACCACAAAATTTGAAGATTTCCAAATCGCACACCTATAGAAATGAACCATTATAACATGAAAATTTTCTAATTTTCAAATCGGCTAATATTTGACATGCATGTTGGAAATGGCTAAAACGTCAAGGTTCATAAGAGATACCCCATCAAATACTTGGATTATAAATTTTTAAGAAAATTTTACTCTATATTTTTTTATGGTGTTATGAAATATTATCTAACTTCATTTGGCAATTATTTGAAGGGCTTAACATGGTGAAACCTCAATTTTTAGCCATTCCCAACATACACCTCAAATATTAGCCCATTTAAAACGTTTCAATTTTCACCTCAAAATTTGTCGATTTCCAAATCGAACACCTATAGAAATGAACCATTATAACATGAAAATTTTCAAATTTTCAAATCTCCTAATATTTGACATGCATTTTGGAAATGGCTAAAAAGTCAAGTTTCATCAGAGTGACCCCCTCAAATACTTGAATTATAAATTTAAAAATAAATTTTACTCGATATTTTTTTATGGTGTTATGAAATATTATCTAACTTCATTTCGCAATTATTTGTAGGGTTTAACATAATGAAACCTCAATTTTTAGCCATTCCCAACATACACGACAAATATTGGCCCATTTAAAACGTTTCATTTTTCACTTCCAAATTTGTCGAATTCCAAATCGAACACCTATAGAAATGAACCATTATAACATGAAAATTTTCAAATTTTCAAATCTAATAATATTTGACATGCATGTTGGAAATGGCTAAAAAGTCAAGTTTCATCAGAGTGACCCCCTCAAATACTTGAATTATAAATTTAAAAATAAATTTTACTCGATATTTTTTTATGGTGTTATGAAATATTATCTAACTTCATTTCGCAATTATTTGTAGGGTTTAACATAATGAAACCTCAATTTTTAGCCATTCCCAACATACACGTCAAATATTAGCCCATTTAAAACGTTTCATTTTTCACTTCCAAATTTGTCGAATTCCAAATCGAACACCTATAGAAATGAACCATTATAACATGAAAATTTTCAAATTTTCAAATCTCTAATCTTTGACATGCATGTTGGAAATGGCTAAAAAGTCAAGTTTCATCAGAGTGACCTCCTCAAATACTTGAATTATAAATTTAAAAATAAATTTTACTCGATATTTTTTTATGGTGTTATGAAATATTATCTAACTTCATTTCGCATTTATTTGTAGGGCTTAACATAATGAAACATCAATTTTTAGCCATTCCCAACATACACGTCAAATATTAGCCCATTTAAAACGTTTCATTTTTCACTTCCAAATTTGTCGAATTCCAAATCGAACACCTATAGAAATGAACCATTATAACATGAAAATTTTCAAATTTTCAAATCTCCTAATATTTGACATGCATGTTGGAAATGGCTAAAAAGTCAAGTTTCATCGAGTGACCCCTCAAATACTTGAATTATAAATTTAAAAATAAATTTTACTCAATATTTTTTAGAGAGTTAAGAAATATTATCTAACTTCATTTCATAATTATTTCAAGGGTTTAAAGTGTTGAAACCTCAATTTTTAGCCATTCCCAACATACACGTCAAATATTAGCCTATTTAAAAATTTCAACTTTCACCACAAAATTTGTAGATTTCCAAATCGCACACCTATAGAAATGAACCATTATAACATGAAAATTTTCTAATTTTCAAATCAGCTAATATTTGACATGCATGTTGGAAATGGCTAAAACGTCAAGGTTCATAAGAGATACCCCATCAAAAACTTGGATTATAAATTTTTAAGAAAATTTTACTCTATATTTTTTTATGGTGTTATGAAATATTATCTAACTTCATTTGGCAATTATTTGAAGGGCTTAACATGGTGAAACCTCAATTTTTAGCCATTCCCAACATACAACTCAAATATTAGCCCATTTAAAACGTTTCAATTTTCACCTCAAAATTTGTCGATTTCCAAATCGAACACCTATAGAAATGAACCATTATAACATGAAAAATTTCAAATTTTCAAATCTCCTAATATTTGACATGCATGTTGGAAATGGCTAAAAAGTCAAGTTTCATCAGAGTGACCCCCTCAAATACTTGAATTATAAATTTAAAAATAAATTTTACTCGATATTTTTTTATGGTGTTATGAAATATTATCTAACTTCATTTCGCAATTATTTGTAGGGTTTAACATAATGAAACCTCAATTTTTAGCCATTCCCAACATACACGTCAAATATTAGCCCATTTAAAACGTTTCATTTTTCACTTCCAAATTTGTCGAATTCCAAATCGAACACCTATAGAAATGAACCATTATAACATGAAAATTTTCAAATTTTCAAATCTCCTAATCTTTGACATGCATGTTGGAAATGGCTAAAAAGTCAAGTTTCATCAGAGTGACCTCCTCAAATACTTGAATTATAAATTTAAAAATAAATTTTACTCGATATTTTTTTTGGTGTTATGAAATATTATCTAACTTCATTTCGCATTTATTTGTAGGGCTTAACATAATGAAACATCAATTTTTAGCCATTCCCATACATACACGTCAAATATTAGCCCATTTAAAACGTTTTATTTTTCACTTCCAAATTTGTCGAATTCCAAATCGAACACCTATAGAAATGAACCATTATAACATGAAAATTTTCAAATTTTCAAATCTCCTAATATTTGACATGCATGTTGGAAATGGCTAAAAAGTCAAGTTTCATCAGAGTGACCCCTCAAATACTTGAATTATAAATTTAAAAATAAATTTTACTCAATATTTTTTTAGAGAGTTAAGAAATATTATCTAACTTCATTTCATAATTATTTCAAGGGTTTAAAGTGTTGAAACTCAATTTTTAGCCATTCCCAACATACACGTCAAATATTAGCCCATTTAAAAAGTTTCAACTTTCACCACAAAATTTGTAGATTTCCAAATCGCACACCTATAGAAATGAACCATTATAACATGAAAATTTTCTAATTTTCAAATCAGCTAATATTTGACATGCATGTTGGAAATGGCTAAAACGTCAAGGTTCATAAGAGATACCCCATCAAAAACTTGGATTATAAATTTTTAAGAAAATTTTACTCTATATTTTTTTATGGTGTTATGAAATATTATCTAACTTCATTTGGCAATTATTTGAAGGGCTTAACATGGTGAAACCTCAATTTTTAGCCATTCCCAACATACAACTCAAATATTAGCCCATTTAAAACGTTTCAATTTTCACCTCAAAATTTGTCGATTTCCAAATCGAACACCTATAGAAATGAACCATTATAACATGAAAAATTTCAAATTTTCAAATCTCCTAATATTTGACATGCATGTTGGAAATGGCTAAAAAGTCAAGTTTCATCGAGTGACCCCCTCAAATACTTGAATTATAAATTTAAAAATAAATTTTACTCGATATTTTTTTATGGTGTTATGAAATATTATCTAACTTCATTTCGCAATTATTTGTAGGGCTTAACATAATGAAACCTCAATTTTTTAGCCATTCCCAACATACACGTCAAATATTAGCCCATTTAAAACGTTTCATTTTTCACTTCCAAATTTGTCGAATTCCAAATCGAACACCTATAGAAATGAACCATTATAACATGAAAATTTTCAAATTTTTCAAATCTCCTAATATTTGACATGCATGTTGGAAATGACTAAAAAGTCAAGTTTCATCAGAGTGACCCCTCAAATACTTGAATTATAAATTTAAAAATAAATTTTACTCAATATTTTTTTAGAGAGTTAAGAAATATTATCTAACTTCATTTGATAATTATTTCAAGGGGTTTAAAGTGTTGAAACTCAATTTTTAGCCATTCCCAACATACACGTCAAATATTAGCCCATTTAAAAAGTTTCAACTTTCACCACAAAATTTGTAGATTTCCAAATCGCACACCTATAGAAATGAACCATTATAACATGAAAATTTTCTAATGTTCAAATCGGCTAATATTTGACATGCATGTTGGAAATGGCTAAAACGTCAAGGTTCATAATAAGAGATACCCCCATCAAAAACTTGGATTATAAATTTTTAAGAAAATTTTACTCTATATTTTTTTATGGTGTTATGAAATATTATCTAACTTCATTTGGCAATTATTTGAAGGGCTTAACATGGTGAAACCTCAATTTTTAGCCATTCCCAACATACAACTCAAATATTAGCCCATTTAAAACGTTTCAATTTTCACCTCAAAATTTGTCGATTTCCAAATCGAACACCTATAGAAATGAACCATTATAACATGAAAAATTTCAAATTTTCAAATCTCCTAATATTTGACATGCATGTTGGAAATGGCTAAAAAGTCAAGTTTCATCGAGTGACCCGCTCAAATACTTGAATTATAAATTAAAAAATAAATTTTACTCGATATTTTTTTATGGTGTTATGAAATATTATCTAACTTCATTTCGCAATTATTTGTAGGGCTTAACATAATGAAACCTCAATTTTTAGCCATTCCCAACATACACGTCAAATATTAGCCCATTTAAAACGTTTCATTTTTCACTTCCAAATTTGTCGAATTCCAAATCGAACACCTATAGAAATGAACCATTATAACATGAAAATTTTCAAATTTTCAAATCTCCTAATATTTGACATGCATGTTGGAAATGACTAAAAAGTCAAGTTTCATCGAGGTGACCCCTCAAATACTTGAATTATAAATTTAAAAATAAATTTTACTCAATATTTTTTAGAGAGTTAAGAAATATTATCTAACTTCATTTGATAATTATTTCAAGGGTTTAAAGTGTTGAAACCTCAATTTTTAGCCATTCCCAACATACACGTCAAATATTAGCCTATTTAAAAATTTCAACTTTCACCACAAAATTTGTAGATTTCCAAATCGCACACCTATAGAAATGAACCATTATAACATGAAAATTTTCTAATTTTCAAATCAGCTAATATTTGACATGCATGTTGGAAATGGCTAAAACGTCAAGGTTCATAAGAGATACCCCCATCAAAACTTGGATTATAAATTTTTAAGAAAATTTTACTGCATATTTTTTTATGGTGTTATGAAATATTATCTAACTTCATTTGGCAATTATTTGAAGGGCTTAACATGGTGAAACCTCAATTTTTAGCCATTCCCAACATACAACTCAAATATTAGCCCATTTAAAAGGTTTCAATTTTCACCTCAAAATTTGTCGATTTCCAAATCGAACACATAGAAATGAACCATTATAACATGAAAAATTTCAAATTTTCAAATCTCCTAATATTTGACATGCATGTTGGAAATGGCTAAAAAGTCAAGTTTCATCGAAGTTACCCCTCAAGTACTTGAATTATAAATTTAAAAATAAATTTTACTCGATATTTTTTATGGTGTTATGAAATATTATCTAACTTCACTTCGCAATTATTTGTAGGGTTTAACATAATGAAACCTCAATTTTTAGCCATTCCCAACATACACGTCAAATATTAGCACATTTAAAACGTTTCATTTTTCACTTCCAAATTTGTCGAATTCCAAATCGAACACCTATAGAAATGAACCATTATAACATGAAAATTTTCAAATTTTCAAATCTCCTAATATTTGACATGCATGTTGGAAATGACTAAAAAGTCAAGTTTCATCAGAGTGACCCCTCAAATACTTGAATTATAAATTTAAAAATAAATTTTACTCAATATTTTTTAGAGAGTTAAGAAATATTATCTAACTTCATTTGATAATTATTTCAAGGGTTTAAAGTGTTGAAACTCAATTTTTAGCCATTCCCAACATACACGTCAAATATTAGCCCATTTAAAAAGTTTCAACTTTCACCACAAAATTTGTAGATTTCCAAATCGCACACCTATAGAAATGAACCATTATAACATGAAAATTTTCTAATTTTCAAATCAGCTAATATTTGACATGCATGTTGGAAATGGCTAAAACGTCAAGGTTCATAAGAGATACCCCATCAAAAACTTGGATTATAAATTTTTAAGAAAATTTTACTCTATATTTTTTTATGGTGTTATGAAATATTATCTAACTTCATTTGGCAATTATTTGAAGGGCTTAACATGGTGAAACCTCAATTTTTAGCCATTCCCAACATACAACTCAAATATTAGCCCATTTAAAAGGTTTCAATTTTCACCTCAAAATTTGTCGATTTCCAAATCGAACACCTATAGAAATGAACCATTATAACATGAAAAATTTCAAATTTTCAAATCTCCTAATATTTGACATGCATGTTGGAAATGGCTAAAAAGTCAAGTTTCATCAGAGTGACCCCCTCAAGTACTTGAATTATAAATTTAAAAATAAATTTTACTCGATATTTTTTATGGTGTTATGAAATATTATCTAACTTCACTTCGCAATTATTTGTAGGGTTTAACATAATGAAACCTCAATTTTTAGCCATTCCCAACATACACGTCAAATATTAGCACATTTAAAACGTTTCATTTTTCACTTCCAAATTTGTCGAATTCCAAATCGAACACCTATAGAAATGAACCATTATAACATGAAAATTTTCAAATTTTCAAATCTCCTAATCTTTGACATAGATGTTGGAAATGGCTAAAAAGTCAAGTTTCATGTATTTTACCACATCCAGTACTTCGAATTATAAATTTAAAAATAAATTTCTACTCGATATTTTTTTATGGTGTTATGAAATATTATCTAACTTCATTTCGCAATTATTTGTAGGAGCTTAACATACAGTGAAACCTCAATTTTTAGCCATTCGGCACCTTACACGTCAAATATTATGCCCATTTAAAACGTTTCATTTTTCACTTCCAAATTTGTCGAATTCCAAATCGAACACCCTATAGTAGTCGAACCATTATAACATGAAAATTTTCAAATTTTCAAATCTCCTAATATTTATCATGCATGTTTGAAATGACTAAAAAGTCAAGTTTTATTAGAATGACCCCTCAAATACTTGAATTATAAATTTAAAAATAAAATTTTACTCAATATTTTTTTAGAGAGTTAAGAAATATTATCTAACTTCATTTGATAATTATTTCAAGGGTTTAAAAGTTTCAAACCTCAATTTTTAGCCATTCCCAAACATACACGTCAAATATTAGCCCATTTAAAAAGTTTCAACTTTCACCACAAAATTTGTAGATTTCCAAATCGCACACCTATAGAAATGAACCATTATAACCTGAAAATTTTCTAATTTTCAAATCAGCTAATATTTTACATGCATGTTGGAAATGGATAAAACGTCGAAGGTTCGTAAGAGATACCCCATCAAAAACTTGGATTATAAACTTTTAGAGAAAATTTTACTCTATATTTTTTTATGGTGTTATGAAATATTATCTAACTTCATTTGGAAATTATTTGAAGGGCTTAACATGGTGAAACATCAATTTTTAGCCATTCCCAACATACAACTCAAATATTAGCCCATTTAAAAAGGTTTCAATTTTCACCTCCAAAATTTGTCGATTTCCAAATCGAACACCTATAGAAATGAACCATTAGTAACATGAAAATTTTCAAATTTTTCAAATCTCCTAATATTTGACATGCATGTTGAAAATGGCTAAAAAAGTCAAGGTTCGTCGCAGTGACCCTCAAGTATTTCGGATTATAAATTTTTAAGATAAATTTTACTCTATATTTTTTATGGTGTTATGAAATATTATCTAACTTCATTTGGCAATTATTTGAAGGGCGCAATTGACATTTTGAAATCTCATTGTTTAGCCATTGCCTACATACACTTCTAACATTAGCATATTTAAAATCTGCCAATTTTCACCTGAAAATTTGTCGATATACTAATCTAACATCTATAAAAATGAACCATTATAACATGAAAAATTCTCAAATTTTCAAATCTCCTAATATTTGACATGCATGTTTGAAATGGCCCAAAAGTCAAGTTTCATCGAGTGACCTCAAATACTTCAATTATAAATTTAAAAATAAATTTTATTCGAAATTTTTTTTATGGTGTTATGAAATATTATCTAACTTCATTTCGCAATTATTTGTATGGCTTAACATAATGAAACCTCAATTTTTAGCCATTCATAACATACACGCCAAATATTAGCCCATTTAAAACGTTTCATTTTTCACTTTCCAAATCTGTCGAATTCCAAATTGAACACCTATAGAAATGAACCATTATAACATGAAAATTTTCTGCAATTTTCAAATCTCCTAATATTTGACATGCATACTGGAAATGACTAAAAAGTCAAGTTTCATCGAGTGACCCCTCAAATAATACTGAATTATAAATTTAAAAATAAATTTTACTAAATATTTTTTTAGAGAGTTATGAATATTTATTCAACTTCATTTGATAATTATTTCAAGGGCTGTAAAGTGTTGAAATCTCAATTTTTAGCCATTCCCAACATACACGTCAAATATTAGCCCATTTAAAAAGTTTCAAATCTCACCACAAAATTTGTAGATTTCCAAATCGCACACCTATAGAAATGAACCATTATAACATGAAAATTTTCTAATTTTCAAATCAGCTAATATTTGACATGCATGTTTGAAATGGCTAAAACGTCAAGGTTCATAAGAGATACCCCATCAAACACTTGGATTATAAATTTTTAAGAAAAAATTTTACTCTATATTTTTTTATGGTGTTATGAAATATTATCTAACTTCATTTGGCAATTATTTGAAGGGCTTAACATAAAGAAACCTCAATTTTTAGCCATTCCCAACATACAACTCAAATATTAGCCCATTTAAAACGTTTCAATTTTCACTCCTCAAAATTTGTCGATTTCCTTACCGAACACCTATAGAAATGAACCATTATAACATGAAAAAATTCTCAAATTTTCAAATCTCCTAATATTTGACATGCATGTTGGAAATGGCTGAAAAGGAAAGTTTCATCGTAGAGATTCCTCAAAGTACTTGAATTATAAATTTAAAAATAAATTTTACCTCTATATTTTTTATGGTGTTATGAAATATTATCTAACTTCACTTCGCAATTATTTGTATTTTTTAACATAAATTTAAACCTCAATTTTTAGCCATTCCCAACATATACGTCAAATATTAGCCCATTTAAAAAGTTTCATTTTTCACTTCCAAATTTGGCGATTTCCAAATCGAACACCTAAAGAAATGAACCATTATAACATGAAAATTTTCAAATTTTCAAATCGGCTAATATTTGACATTCATGTTGGAAATGGCTAAAAAGTCAAGGTTCATCGAGTGACCCCTCAAATACTTGGATTATAAATTTAAAAATCAATTTTACTCGATATTTTTTAGAGTGTTCGAAATATTATCTAACTTCATTTGGCAATTATTTGAAGGGCTTAACATGGTGAAACCTCAATTTTTAGCCATTCCCAACATACACGTCAAATATTAGCCCATTTAAAAAGTTTCAATTTTCACCTCAAAATTTGTCAATTTCCAAATCGAACACCTATAGAAATGAACCATTATAACATGAAAATTTTCAAATTTTCAAATCGGCTAATATTTGACATGCATGTTGGAAATGGCTAAAAAGTCAAGGTTCATCGAGTGACCCCCTCAAATACTTGGATTATAAATTTAAAAATCAATTTTACTCGATATTTTTTAGAGTGTTAAGAAATATTATCTAACTTCATTTGGCAATTATTTGAAGGGCTTAACATGGTGAAACCTCAATTTTTAGCCATTCCCAACATACACGTCAAATATTAGCCCATTTAAAAGTTTCAATTTTCACCTCAAAATTTGTCAATTTCCAAATCGAACACCTATAGAAATGAACCATTATAACATGAAAATTTTCAAATTTTCAAATCGGCTAATATTTGACATGCATGTTGGAAATGGCTAAAAAGTCAAGTTTCATCGAGTGACCCCTCAAATACTTGGATTATAAATTTAAAAATCAATTTTACTCGATATTTTTTTAGAGTGTTATGAAATATTATCTAACTTCATTTGGCAATTATTTGAAGGGCTTAACATGGTGAAACCTCAATTTTTAGCCATTCCCAACATACACGTCAAATATTAGCCCATTTAAAAAGTTTCAATTTTCACCTCAAAATTTGTCAATTTCCAAATCGAACACCTATAGAAATGAACCATTATAACATGAAAATTTTCAAATTTTCAAATCGGCTAATATTTGACATGCATGTTGGAAATGGCTAAAAAGTCAAGTTTCATCGTGACCCCTCAAATACTTGGATTATAAATTTAAAAATCAATTTTACTCGATATTTTTTAGAGTGTTCGAAATATTATCTAACTTCATTTGGCAATTATTTGAAGGGCTTAACATGGTGAAACCTCAATTTTTAGCCATTCCCAACATACAGGTCAAATATTAGCCCATTTAAAAAGTTTCAATTTTCACCTCAAAATTTGTCAATTTCCAAATCGAACACCTATAGAAATGAACCATTATAACATGAAAATTTTCAAATTTTCAAATCGGCTAATATTTGACATGCATGTTGGAAATGGCTAAAAAGTCAAGTTCATCGAGTACCCCATCAAATACTTGGATTATAAATTTAAAAATCAATTTTACTCGATATTTTTTTAGAGTGTTATGAAATATTATCTAACTTCATTTGGCAATTATTTGAAGGGCTTAACATGGTGAAACCTCAATTTTTAGCCATTCCCAACATACACGTCAAATATTAGCCCATTTAAAAGTTTCAATTTTCACCTCAAAATTTGTCAATTTCCAAATCGAACACCTATAGAAATGAACCATTATAACATGAAAATTTTCAAATTTTCAAATCGGCTAATATTTGACATGCATGTTGGAAATGGCTAAAAAGTCAAGGTTCATCGAGTGACCCCTCAAATACTTGGATTATAAATTTAAAAATCAATTTTACTCGATATTTTTTAGAGTGTTAAGAAATATTATCTAACTTCATTTGGCAATTATTTGAAGGGCTTAACATGGTGAAACCTCAATTTTTAGCCATTCCCAACATACACGTCAAATATTAGCCCATTTAAAAAGTTTCAATTTTCACCTCAAAATTTGTCAATTTCCAAATCGAACACCTATAGAAATGAACCATTATAACATGAAAATTTTCAAATTTTCAAATCGGCTAATATTTGACATGCATGTTGGAAATGGCTAAAAAGTCAAGGTTCATAAGTGACCCCATCAAATACTTGGATTATAAATTTAAAAATCAATTTTACTCGATATTTTTATGAGTGTTAAGAAATATTATCTAACTTCATTTGGCAATTATTTGAAGGGCTTAACATGGTGAAACCTCAATTTTTAGCCATTCCCAACATACACGTCAAATATTAGCCCATTTAAAACGTTTCAATTTTCACCTCAAAATTTGTCAATTTCCAAATCGAACACCTATAGAAATGAACCATTATAACATGAAAATTTTCAAATTTTCAAATCGGCTAATATTTGACATGCATGTTGGAAATGGCTAAAAAGTCAAGGTTCATCGAGTGACCCCTCAAATACTTGGATTATAAATTTAAAAATCAATTTTACTCGATATTTTTTAGAGTGTTAAGAAATATTATCTAACTTCATTTGGCAATTATTTGAAGGGCTTAACATGGTGAAACCTCAATTTTTAGCCATTCCCAACATACACGTCAAATATTAGCCCATTTAAAACGTTTCAATTTTCACCTCAAAATTTGTCAATTTCCAAATCGAACACCTATAGAAATGAACCATTATAACATGAAAATTTTCAAATTTTCAAATCGGCTAATATTTGACATGCATGTTGGAAATGGCTAAAAAGTCAAGGTTCATCGAGTGACCCCCTCAAATACTTGGATTATAAATTTAAAAATCAATTTTACTCGATATTTTTTTAGAGTGTTATGAAATATTATCTAACTTCATTTGGCAATTATTTGAAGGGCTTAACATGGTGAAACCTCAATTTTTAGCCATTCCCAACATACACGTCAAATATTAGCCCATTTAAAAGTTTCAATTTTCACCTCAAAATTTGTCAATTTCCAAATCGAACACCTATAGAAATGAACCATTATAACATGAAAATTTTCAAATTTTCAAATCGGCTAATATTTGACATGCATGTTGGAAATGGCTAAAAAGTCAAGGTTCATCGAGTGACCCCATCAAATACTTGGATTATAAATTTAAAAATCAATTTTACTCGATATTTTTTAGAGTGTTATGAAATATTATCTAACTTCATTTGGCAATTATTTGAAGGGCTTAACATGGTGAAACCTCAATTTTTAGCCATTCCCAACATACACGTCAAATATTAGCCCATTTAAAAAGTTTCAATTTTCACCTCAAAATTTGTCAATTTCCAAATCGAACACCTATAGAAATGAACCATTATAACATGAAAATTTTCAAATTTTCAAATCGGCTAATATTTGACATGCATGTTGGAAATGGCTAAAAAGTCAAGGTTCATCGAGTGACCCCTCAAATACTTGGATTATAAATTTAAAAATCAATTTTACTCGATATTTTTTTAGAGTGTTCGAAATATTATCTAACTTCATTTGGCAATTATTTGAAGGGCTTAACATGGTGAAACCTCAATTTTTAGCCATTCCCAACATACAGGTCAAATATTAGCCCATTTAAAAAGTTTCAATTTTCACCTCAAAATTTGTCAATTTCCAAATCGAACACCTATAGAAATGAACCATTATAACATGAAAATTTTCAAATTTTCAAATCGGCTAATATTTGACATGCATGTTGGAAATGGCTAAAAAGTCAAGGTTCATCGAGTGACCCCTCAAATACTTGGATTATAAATTTAAAAATCAATTTTACTCGATATTTTTTTAGAGTGTTAAGAAATATTATCTAACTTCATTTGGCAATTATTTGAAGGGCTTAACATGGTGAAACCTCAATTTTTAGCCATTCCCAACATACACGTCAAATATTAGCCCATTTAAAACGTTTCAATTTTCACCTCAAAATTTGTCAATTTCCAAATCGAACACCTATAGAAATGAACCATTATAACATGAAAATTTTCAAATTTTCAAATCGGCTAATATTTGACATGCATGTTGGAAATGGCTAAAAAGTCAAGGTTCATCGAGTGACCCTCAAATACTTGGATTATAAATTTAAAAATCAATTTTACTCGATATTTTTTTAGAGTGTTCGAAATATTATCTAACTTCATTTGGCAATTATTTGAAGGGCTTAACATGGTGAAACCTCAATTTTTAGCCATTCCCAACATACAGGTCAAATATTAGCCCATTTAAAAAGTTTCAATTTTCACCTCAAAATTTGTCAATTTCCAAATCGAACACCTATAGAAATGAACCATTATAACATGAAAATTTTCAAATTTTCAAATCGGCTAATATTTGACATGCATGTTGGAAATGGCTAAAAAGTCAAGGTTCATCGAGTGACCCTCAAATACTTGGATTATAAATTTAAAAATCAATTTTACTCGATATTTTTTTAGAGTGTTATGAAATATTATCTAACTTCATTTGGCAATTATTTGAAGGGCTTAACATGGTGAAACCTCAATTTTTAGCCATTCCCAACATACACGTCAAATATTAGCCCATTTAAAACGTTTCAATTTTCACCTCAAAATTTGTCAATTTCCAAATCGAACACCTATAGAAATGAACCAT
This sequence comes from Linum usitatissimum, assembly GCA_030674075.2. Taxonomy (NCBI): domain Eukaryota; kingdom Viridiplantae; phylum Streptophyta; class Magnoliopsida; order Malpighiales; family Linaceae; genus Linum; species Linum usitatissimum. Next base: position 47,021 of record JAUJYP020001268.1, read on the forward strand.
TATAACATGAAAATTTTCAAATTTTCAAATCGGCTAATATTTGACATGCATGTTGGAAATGGCTAAAAAGTCAAGTTTCATCGAGTGACCCCTCAAATACTTGGATTATAAATTTAAAAATCAATTTTACTCGATATTTTTTTAGAGTGTTCGAAATATTATCTAACTTCATTTGGCAATTATTTGAAGGGCTTAACATGGTGAAACCTCAATTTTTAGCCATTCCCAACATACACGTCAAATATTAGCCCATTTAAAAGTTTCAATTTTCACCTCAAAATTTGTCAATTTCCAAATCGAACACCTATAGAAATGAACCATTATAACATGAAAATTTTCAAATTTTCAAATCGGCTAATATTTGACATGCATGTTGGAAATGGCTAAAAAGTCAAGGTTCATCGAGTGACCCCATCAAATACTTGGATTATAAATTTAAAAATCAATTTTACTCGATATTTTTTAGAGTGTTAAGAAATATTATCTAACTTCATTTGGCAATTATTTGAAGGGCTTAACATGGTGAAACCTCAATTTTTAGCCATTCCCAACATACACGTCAAATATTAGCCCATTTAAAACGTTTCAATTTTCACCTCAAAATTTGTCAATTTCCAAATCGAACACCTATAGAAATGAACCATTATAACATGAAAATTTTCAAATTTTCAAATCGGCTAATATTTGACATGCATGTTGGAAATGGCTAAAAAGTCAAGGTTCATCGAGTGACCCCTCAAATACTTGGATTATAAATTTAAAAATCAATTTTACTCGATATTTTTTTAGAGTGTTATGAAATATTATCTAACTTCATTTGGCAATTATTTGAAGGGCTTAACATGGTGAAACCTCAATTTTTAGCCATTCCCAACATACACGTCAAATATTAGCCCATTTAAAAAGTTTCAATTTTCACCTCAAAATTTGTCAATTTCCAAATCGAACACCTATAGAAATGAACCATTATAACATGAAAATTTTCAAATTTTCAAATCGGCTAATATTTGACATGCATGTTGGAAATGGCTAAAAAGTCAAGGTTCATCGAGTGACCCCTCAAATACTTGGATTATAAATTTAAAAATCAATTTTACTCGATATTTTTTAGAGTGTTATGAAATATTATCTAACTTCATTTGGCAATTATTTGAAGGGCTTAACATGGTGAAACCTCAATTTTTAGCCATTCCCAACATACACGTCAAATATTAGCCCATTTAAAAAGTTTCAATTTTCACCTCAAAATTTGTCAATTTCCAAATCGAACACCTATAGAAATGAACCATTATAACATGAAAATTTTCAAATTTTCAAATCGGCTAATATTTGACATGCATGTTGGAAATGGCTAAAAAGTCAAGGTTCATCGAGTGACCCCTCAAATACTTGGATTATAAATTTAAAAATCAATTTTACTCGATATTTTTTTAGAGTGTTATGAAATATTATCTAACTTCATTTGGCAATTATTTGAAGGGCTTAACATGGTGAAACCTCAATTTTTAGCCATTCCCAACATACAGGTCAAATATTAGCCCATTTAAAAAGTTTCAATTTTCACCTCAAAATTTGTCAATTTCCAAATCGAACACCTATAGAAATGAACCATTATAACATGAAAATTTTCAAATTTTCAAATCGGCTAATATTTGACATGCATGTTGGAAATGGCTAAAAAGTCAAGGTTCATCGAGTGACCCCCTCAAATACTTGGATTATAAATTTAAAAATCAATTTTACTCGATATTTTTTTAGAGTGTTATGAAATATTATCTAACTTCATTTGGCAATTATTTGAAGGGCTTAACATGGTGAAACCTCAATTTTTAGCCATTCCCAACATACACGTCAAATATTAGCCCATTTAAAAAGTTTCAATTTTCACCTCAAAATTTGTCAATTTCCAAATCGAACACCTATAGAAATGAACCATTATAACATGAAAATTTTCAAATTTTCAAATCGGCTAATATTTGACATGCATGTTGGAAATGGCTAAAAAGTCAAGTTTCATCGAGTGACCCTCAAATACTTGGATTATAAATTTAAAAATCAATTTTACTCGATATTTTTAGAGTGTTGAAATATTATCTAACTTCATTTGGCAATTATTTGAAGGGCTTAACATGGTGAAACCTCAATTTTTAGCCATTCCCAACATACACGTCAAATATTAGCCCATTTAAAAGTTTCAATTTTCACCTCAAAATTTGTCAATTTCCAAATCGAACACCTATAGAAATGAACCATTATAACATGAAAATTTTCAAATTTTCAAATCGGCTAATATTTGACATGCATGTTGGAAATGGCTAAAAAGTCAAGGTTCATCGAGTGACCCCTCAAATACTTGGATTATAAATTTAAAAATCAATTTTACTCGATATTTTTTAGAGTGTTAAGAAATATTATCTAACTTCATTTGGCAATTATTTGAAGGGCTTAACATGGTGAAACCTCAATTTTTAGCCATTCCCAACATACACGTCAAATATTAGCCCATTTAAAAAGTTTCAATTTTCACCTCAAAATTTGTCAATTTCCAAATCGAACACCTATAGAAATGAACCATTATAACATGAAAATTTTCAAATTTTCAAATCGGCTAATATTTGACATGCATGTTGGAAATGGCTAAAAAGTCAAGTTCATCGAGTGACCCCTCAAATACTTGGATTATAAATTTAAAAATCAATTTTACTCGATATTTTTTAGAGTGTTCGAAATATTATCTAACTTCATTTGGCAATTATTTGAAGGGCTTAACATGGTGAAACCTCAATTTTTAGCCATTCCCAACATACACGTCAAATATTAGCCCATTTAAAAGTTTCAATTTTCACCTCAAAATTTGTCAATTTCCAAATCGAACACCTATAGAAATGAACCATTATAACATGAAAATTTTCAAATTTTCAAATCGGCTAATATTTGACATGCATGTTGGAAATGGCTAAAAAGTCAAGTTTCATCGAGTGACCCCTCAAATACTTGGATTATAAATTTAAAAATCAATTTTACTCGATATTTTTTAGAGTGTTCGAAATATTATCTAACTTCATTTGGCAATTATTTGAAGGGCTTAACATGGTGAAACCTCAATTTTTAGCCATTCCCAACATACACGTCAAATATTAGCCCATTTAAAAAGTTTCAATTTTCACCTCAAAATTTGTCAATTTCCAAATCGAACACCTATAGAAATGAACCATTATAACATGAAAATTTTCAAATTTTCAAATCGGCTAATATTTGACATGCATGTTGGAAATGGCTAAAAAGTCAAGGTTCATCGAGTGACCTCAAATACTTGGATTATAAATTTAAAAATCAATTTTACTCGATATTTTTTTAGAGTGTTAAGAAATATTATCTAACTTCATTTGGCAATTATTTGAAGGGCTTAACATGGTGAAACCTCAATTTTTAGCCATTCCCAACATACACGTCAAATATTAGCCCATTTAAAAGTTTCAATTTTCACCTCAAAATTTGTCAATTTCCAAATCGAACACCTATAGAAATGAACCATTATAACATGAAAATTTTCAAATTTTCAAATCGGCTAATATTTGACATGCATGTTGGAAATGGCTAAAAAGTCAAGTTTCATCGAGTGACCTCAAATACTTGGATTATAAATTTAAAAATCAATTTTACTCGATATTTTTTAGTGTTAAGAAATATTATCTAACTTCATTTGGCAATTATTTGAAGGGCTTAACATGGTGAAACCTCAATTTTTAGCCATTCCCAACATACACGTCAAATATTAGCCCATTTAAAAGTTTCAATTTTCACCTCAAAATTTGTCAATTTCCAAATCGAACACCTATAGAAATGAACCATTATAACATGAAAATTTTCAAATTTTCAAATCGGCTAATATTTGACATGCATGTTGGAAATGGCTAAAAAGTCAAGGTTCATCGAGAGTGACCCCCTCAAATACTTGGATTATAAATTTAAAAATCAATTTTACTCGATATTTTTTAGAGTGTTAAAATATTATCTAACTTCATTTGGCAATTATTTGAAGGGCTTAACATGGTGAAACCTCAATTTTTAGCCATTCCCAACATACAGGTCAAATATTAGCCCATTTAAAAAGTTTCAATTTTCACCTCAAAATTTGTCAATTTCCAAATCGAACACCTATAGAAATGAACCATTATAACATGAAAATTTTCAAATTTTCAAATCGGCTAATATTTGACATGCATGTTGGAAATGGCTAAAAAGTCAAGGTTCATCGAGTGACCCCTCAAATACTTGGATTATAAATTTAAAAATCAATTTTACTCGATATTTTTTAGAGTGTTAAAATATTATCTAACTTCATTTGGCAATTATTTGAAGGGCTTAACATGGTGAAACCTCAATTTTTAGCCATTCCCAACATACACGTCAAATATTAGCCCATTTAAAAGTTTCAATTTTCACCTCAAAATTTGTCAATTTCCAAATCGAACACCTATAGAAATGAACCATTATAACATGAAAATTTTCAAATTTTCAAATCGGCTAATATTTGACATGCATGTTGGAAATGGCTAAAAAGTCAAGTTCATCGAGTGACCCTCAAATACTTGGATTATAAATTTAAAAATCAATTTTACTCGATATTTTTTTAGAGTGTTAAGAAATATTATCTAACTTCATTTGGCAATTATTTGAAGGGCTTAACATGGTGAAACCTCAATTTTTAGCCATTCCCAACATACACGTCAAATATTAGCCCATTTAAAAAGTTTCAATTTTCACCTCAAAATTTGTCAATTTCCAAATCGAACACCTATAGAAATGAACCATTATAACATGAAAATTTTCAAATTTTCAAATCGGCTAATATTTGACATGCATGTTGGAAATGGCTAAAAAGTCAAGGTTCATCGAGTGACCCCTCAAATACTTGGATTATAAATTTAAAAATCAATTTTACTCGATATTTTTTAGAGTGTTCGAAATATTATCTAACTTCATTTGGCAATTATTTGAAGGGCTTAACATGGTGAAACCTCAATTTTTAGCCATTCCCAACATACACGTCAAATATTAGCCCATTTAAAAGTTTCAATTTTCACCTCAAAATTTGTCAATTTCCAAATCGAACACCTATAGAAATGAACCATTATAACATGAAAATTTTCAAATTTTCAAATCGGCTAATATTTGACATGCATGTTGGAAATGGCTAAAAAGTCAAGGTTCATCGAGTGACCCCTCAAATACTTGGATTATAAATTTAAAAATCAATTTTACTCGATATTTTTTAGAGTGTTAAGAAATATTATCTAACTTCATTTGGCAATTATTTGAAGGGCTTAACATGGTGAAACCTCAATTTTTAGCCATTCCCAACATACACGTCAAATATTAGCCCATTTAAAAAGTTTCAATTTTCACCTCAAAATTTGTCAATTTCCAAATCGAACACCTATAGAAATGAACCATTATAACATGAAAATTTTCAAATTTTCAAATCGGCTAATATTTGACATGCATGTTGGAAATGGCTAAAAAGTCAAGGTTCATCAGATGACCTCAAATACTTGGATTATAAATTTAAAAATCAATTTTACTCGATATTTTTTTAGAGTGTTCGAAATATTATCTAACTTCATTTGGCAATTATTTGAAGGGCTTAACATGGTGAAACCTCAATTTTTAGCCATTCCCAACATACACGTCAAATATTAGCCCATTTAAAAGTTTCAATTTTCACCTCAAAAAATTTGTCAATTTCCAGATCGAACACATTTATAGAAATGAACCATTATAACATGAAAATTTTCGAATTTTCTAATCGGCTAATATTTGACATGCATGTTAGAAATGGCTAAAAAGTCAAGGTTCATCGAGTGACCCCCTCGAATACTTGGATTATAAATTTAAAAAATCAATTTTACTCGATATTTTTTTCCAGTATTAAGAAATATTATCTAACTTCATTTGGCAATTATTTGAATTTCTTAACATGGTGAAATTTCAATTTTTAGACGTTCACGACATCTGAAGAAGTAAAATGTCTTTCTCATTTAAAAAATTTAAATTTTCACCTCAAAATTTGTCAATTTCCAAATCAAACACCTATAGAAATCAGGCAATTATAACATGAAAATTTTGGAATTTTAGAATCGGCTAATATTTGACATGCGTATTTTGGAAATGGCTAAAAAGTCAAGGTTAAATTCGGAAGTGACCCCCTCGAATACTTGGATTATAGAAATTTAAAAATCAATTTTTACTCGATATTTTTTAGAGTGTTCGAAATATTATCTAACTTCATTTGGCAATTATTTGAAGTGCTTAACATAGTGAAATTTCAATTTTTAGCCATTCCCAACATACAAATCAAATATTAGCCCATTTAAAAGTTTCCAATTTTCACCTCAAAATTTGTCAATTTCCAAATCGAACACCTATAGAAATGAACCATTATAACATGAAAAGTTTCAAATTTTCAAATCGGTTAATATTTGACATGCATGTTGGAAATGGCTAAAAAGTCAATGTTCATCAGAGTGACCCCTCAAATACTTGGATTATAAACTTAAAAATCAATTTTACTCGATATTTTTTAGAGTGTTCCGAAATATTATCTAACTTCATTTGGCGATTATTTGAAGGGCTTAACATGAGTGAAACCTCAATTTTTAGCCATTCCCAATATACGTCAAATATTAGCCCATTTTTAAAGTTTCAATTTTCACCTCAAAATTTGTCAATTTCCAAATCGAACACCTATAGAAATGAACCATTATAACATGAAAATTTTCAAATTTTCAAATCAGCTAATATATGACATGCATGTTGGAAATGGCTAAAAAGTCAAGGTTCATCGAGTGACCGCCTCAAATACTTGGATTATAAATTTAAAAATCAATTTTACTCGATATTTTTTAGAGTGTTCGAAATATTATCTAACTTCATTTGGCAATTATTTGAAGGGCTTAACATGGTGAAACCTCAATTTTTAGCCATTCCCAACATACACGTCAAATATTAGCCCATTTAAAAGTTTCAATTTTCACCTCAAAATTTGTCAATTTCCAAATCGAACACCTATAGAAATGAACCATTATAACATGAAAATTTTCAAATTTTCAAATCGGCTAATATTTGACATGCATGTTGGAAATGGCTAAAAAGTCAAGGTTCATCGAGTGACCCTCAAATACTTGGATTATAAATTTAAAAATCAATTTTACTCGATATTTTTTTAGAGTGTTAAGAAATATTATCTAACTTCATTTGGCAATTATTTGAAGGGCTTAACATGGTGAAACCTCAATTTTTAGCCATTCCCAACATACAGGTCAAATATTAGCCCATTTAAAAAGTTTCAATTTTCACCTCAAAATTTGTCAATTTCCAAATCGAACACCTATAGAAATGAACCATTATAACATGAAAATTTTCAAATTTTCAAATCGGCTAATATTTGACATGCATGTTGGAAATGGCTAAAAAGTCAAGGTTCATCGAGTGACCCCTCAAATACTTGGATTATAAATTTAAAAATCAATTTTACTCGATATTTTTTAGAGTGTTCGAAATATTATCTAACTTCATTTGGCAATTATTTGAAGGGCTTAACATGGTGAAACCTCAATTTTTAGCCATTCCCAACATACACGTCAAATATTAGCCCATTTAAGAAGTTTCAATTTTCACCTCAAAATTTGTCAATTTCCAAATCGAACACCTATAGAAATGAACCATTATAACATGAAAATTTTCAAATTTTCAAATCGGCTAATATTTGACATGCATGTTGGAAATGGCTAAAAAGTCAAGGTTCATCGAGTGACCCCTCAAATACTTGGATTATAAATTTAAAAATCAATTTTACTCGATATTTTTTAGTGTTAAGAAATATTATCTAACTTCATTTGGCAATTATTTGAAGGGCTTAACATGGTGAAACCTCAATTTTTAGCCATTCCCAACATACACGTCAAATATTAGCCCATTTAAAAGTTTCAATTTTCACCTCAAAATTTGTCAATTTCTAAATCGAACACCTATAGAAATGAACCATTATAACATGAAAATTTTCAAATTTTCTAATCGGCTAATACTCGACATACATGATGGAAATGGCTAAAAAGTCAAGGTTCATCATAGTGACCCCCTAAATACTTGGATTATAAATTTAAAAATCAATTTTGCGTTATTTTTTTAGAGTGTTCGAAATATTATCTAACTTCATTTGGCAATTATTTGAAGGGCTTAACATGATGAAATTTCAATTTTAGGATATTCCAAATTTTTTTTTCAAATATTAGCCCATTTAAAAAGTTTCAATTTTCACGTCAAAATTTGTCAATTTCCAAATCGAACACACAATAGAAATGAACCATTATAACATGAAAATTTTCAAATTTTCAAATCGGCTAATATTCGACATGCATGTTGGAAATGGCTAAAAAGTCAAGGTTCATCGAGTGACCCACTCAAAATACTTGGATTATAAATTTAAAAATCAATTTTTACTCGATATGTTTTAGAGTGTTAAGAAATATTATCTAACACCGTTTGGCAACTATTTGAAGGACTTAACATGGTGAAATTTCAATTTTTAGCCATTCCCAACATACACGTCAAATATTAGCCCATTTGAAAAGTTTCAACTTTCACGTCAAAATTTGTCAATTTCCAAATCGAACACAGATAGAAATAAACCATTATAACATGAAAATTTTCAAATTTTCAAATCGGCTAATATTTGACATGCGTATTTTGGAAATAGCTAAAAAGTCAAGGTTCATCAGAGTGACCCCCTCAAATACTTGGATTATCAATTTAAAAATCAATTTTACTCGATATGTTTTTAGAGGTATTCAGAAATGTTATCTTACTTCATTTGGCAACTATTTGAAGGACTTAACATGGTGAAATTTCAATTTTTAGCCATTGCCAACATACACGTCAATTATTAGCCCATTTAAAAAGTTTCAACTTTCACCTCAAAATTTGTCAATTTCCAAATCGAACACCTATAGAAATGAACCACTATAACATGAAAATTTTCAAATTTTCAAATCGGCTAATATTTGACATGCATGTTGGAAATGGCTAAAAAGTCAAGGTTCATCGAGGTGACCCCCAAATACTTGGATTATAAATTTAAAAATCAGAATTTTACTCGATATTTTTTTAGAGTGATCAGAAATGTATATATAACTTCACATTTGGCAATTATTTGAAGGGCTTAACATGGTGAAACCTCAATTTTTAGCCATTCCCAACATACGCGTCAAATATTAGCCAATTTAAAAAGTTTCAATTTTCACCTCAAAATTTGTCAATTTCCAAATCGAACACCTATAGAAATGAACCATTATAACATGAAAATTTTCAAATTTTCAAATCGGCTAATATTTGACATGCATGTTGGAAATGGCTAAAAAGTCAAGGTTCATCGTAGTGACCCTCAAATACTTGGATTATAAATTTAAAAATCAATTTTACTCGATATTTTTAGAGTGTTCGAAATATTATCTAACTTCATTTGGCAATTATTTGAAGGGCTTAACATGGTGAAACCTCAATTTTTAGCCATTCCCAACATACACGTCAAATATTAGCCCATTTAAGAAGTTTCAATTTTCACCTCAAAATTTGTCAATTTCCAAATCGAACACCTATAGAAATGAACCATTATAACATGAAAATTTTCAAATTTTCAAATCGGCTAATATTTGACATGCATGTTGGAAATGGCTAAAAAGTCAAGGTTCATCGAGTGACCCCCTCAAATACTTGGATTATAAATTTAAAAATCAATTTTACTCGATATTTTTTAGAGTGTTAAGAAATATTATCTAACTTCATTTGGCAATTATTTGAAGGGCTTAACATGGTGAAACCTCAATTTTTAGCCATTCCCAACATACACGTCAAATATTAGCCCATTTAAAAAGTTTCAATTTTCACCTCAAAATTTGTCAATTTCCAAATCGAACACCTATAGAAATGAACCATTATAACATGAAAATTTTCAAATTTTCAAATCGGCTAATATTTGACATGCATGTTGGAAATGGCTAAAAAGTCAAGGTTCATCGAGTGACCGACCCTCAAATACTTGGATTATAAATTTAAAAATCAATTTTACTCGATATTTTTTAGAGTGTTCGAAATATTATCTAACTTCATTTGGCAATTATTTGAAGGGCTTAACATGGTGAAACCTCAATTTTTAGCCATTCCCAACATACACGTCAAATATTAGCCCATTTAAGAAGTTTCAATTTTCACCTCAAAATTTGTCAATTTCCAAATCGAACACCTATAGAAATGAACCATTATAACATGAAAATTTTCAAATTTTCAAATCGGCTAATATTTGACATGCATGTTGGAAATGGCTAAAAAGTCAAGGTTCATCAAAGTGACCCCCTCAAATACTTGGATTATAAATTTAAAAATCAATTTTACTCGATATTTTTTTAGAGTGTTAATAAATATTATCTAACTTCATTTGGCAATTATTTGCAGGGCTTAACATGGTGAAACCTCAATTTTTAGCCATTCCCAACATACACGTCAAATATTAGCCCATTTAAAAAGTTTCAATTTTCACCTCAAAATTTGTCAATTTCCAAATCGAACACCTATAGAAATGAACCATTATAACATGAAAATTTTCAAATTTTCAAATCGGCTAATATTTGACATGCATGTTGGAAATGGCTAAAAAGTCAAGGTTCATCGAGTGACCCCTCAAATACTTGGATTATAAATTTAAAAATCAATTTTACTCGATATTTTTTAGAGTGTTAAGAAATATTATCTAACTTCATTTGGCAATTATTTGAAGGGCTTAACATGGTGAAACCTCAATTTTTAGCCATTCCCAACATACACGTCAAATATTAGCCCATTTAAAAAGTTTCAATTTTCACCTCAAAATTTGTCAATTTCCAAATCGAACACCTATAGAAATGAACCATTATAACATGAAAATTTTCAAATTGGCTAATATTTGACATGCATGTTGGAAATAGCTAAAAAGTCAAGGTTCATCGAGTGACCTCAAATACTTGGATTATAAATTTAAAAATCAATTTTACTCGATATTTTTTTGAGTGTTCAATATTATCTAACTTCATTTGGCAATTATTTGAAGGGCTTAACATGGTGAAACCTCAATTTTTAGCCATTCCCAACATACACGTCAAATATTAGCCCATTTAAGAAGTTTCAATTTTCACCTCAAAATTTGTCAATTTCCAAATCGAACACCTATAGAAATGAACCATTATAACATGAAAATTTTCAAATTTTCAAATCGGCTAATATTTGACATGCATGTTGGAAATGGCTAAAAAGTCAAGGTTCATCGAGTGACCTCAAATACTTGGATTATAAATTTAAAAATCAATTTTACTCGATATTTTTTAGAGTGTTAAGAAATATTATCTAACTTCATTTGGCAATTATTTGAAGGGCTTAACATGGTGAAATTTCAATTTTTAGCCATTCCCAACATACACGTCAAATATTAGCCCATTTAAAAAGTTTCAATTTTCACCTCAAAATTTGTCAATTTCCAAATCGAACACCTATAGAAATGAACCATTATAACATGAAAATTTTCAAATTTTCAAATCGGCTAATATTTGACATGCATGTTGGAAATGGCTAAAAAGTCAAGGTTCATCGAGTGACCCCTCAAATACTTGGATTATAAATTTAAAAATCAATTTTACTCGATATTTTTTTAGAGTGTTAAGAAATATTATCTAACTTCATTTGGCAATTATTTGAAGGGCTTAACATGGTGAAACCTCAATTTTTAGCCATTCCCAACATACACGTCAAATATTAGCCCATTTAAAAAGTTTCAATTTTCACCTCAAAATTTGTCAATTTCCAAATCGAACACCTATAGAAATGAACCATTATAACATGAAAATTTTCAAATTGGCTAATATTTGACATGCATGTTGGAAATGGCTAAAAAGTCAAGGTTCATCGTGAGTGACCCCCTCAAATACTTGGATTATAAATTTAAAAATCAATTTTACTCGATATTTTTTTAGTGTTCAGAAATATTATCTAACTTCATTTGGCAATTATTTGAAGGGCTTAACATGGTGAAACCTCAATTTTTAGCCATTCCCAACATACACGTCAAATATTAGCCCATTTAAGAAGTTTCAATTTTCACCTCAAAATTTGTCAATTTCCAAATCGAACACCTATAGAAATGAACCATTATAACATGAAAATTTTCAAATTTTCAAATCGGCTAATATTTGACATGCATGTTGGAAATGGCTAAAAAGTCAAGGTTCATCGAGTGACCCCTCAAATACTTGGATTATAAATTTAAAAATCAATTTTACTCGATATTTTTTTAGAGTGTTCGAAATATTATCTAACTTCATTTGGCAATTATTTGAAGGGCTTAACATGGTGAAACCTCAATTTTTAGCCATTCCCAACATACACGTCAAATATTAGCCCATTTAAAAAGTTTCAATTTTCACCTCAAAATTTGTCAATTTCCAAATCGAACACCTATAGAAATGAACCATTATAACATGAAAATTTTCAAATTTTCAAATCGGCTAATATTTGACATGCATGTTGGAAATGGCTAAAAAGTCAAGGTTCATCGAGTGACCCCCTCAAATACTTGGATTATAAATTTAAAAATCAATTTTACTCGATATTTTTTAGAGTGTTAAGAAATATTATCTAACTTCATTTGGCAATTATTTGAAGGGCTTAACATGGTGAAACCTCAATTTTTAGCCATTCCCAACATACACGTCAAATATTAGCCCATTTAAAAGTTTCAATTTTCACCTCAAAATTTGTCAATTTCCAAATCGAACACCTATAGAAATGAACCATTATAACATGAAAATTTTCAAATTTTTCGGCTAATATTTGACATGCATGTTGGAAATGGCTAAAAAGTCAAGGTCATCGTGACCCCTCAAATACTTGGATTATAAATTTAAAAATCAATTTTACTCGATATTTTTTTAGAGTGTTCAAATATTATCTAACTTCATTTGGCAATTATTTGAAGGGCTTAACATGGTGAAACCTCAATTTTTAGCCATTCCCAACATACACGTCAAATATTAGCCCATTTAAGAAGTTTCAATTTTCACCTCAAAATTTGTCAATTTCCAAATCGAACACCTATAGAAATGAACCATTATAACATGAAAATTTTCAAATTTTCAAATCGGCTAATATTTGACATGCATGTTGGAAATGGCTAAAAAGTCAAGGTTCATCGTAGTTCCCCTCAAATACTTGGATTATAAATTTAAAAATCAATTTTACTCGATATTTTTTAGAGTGTTAAGAAATATTATCTAACTTCATTTGGCAATTATTTGAAGGGCTTAACATGGTGAAACCTCAATTTTTAGCCATTCCCAACATACACGTCAAATATTAGCCCATTTAAAAAGTTTCAATTTTCACCTCAAAATTTGTCAATTTCCAAATCGAACACCTATAGAAATGAACCATTATAACATGAAAATTTTCAAATTTTCAAATCGGCTAATATTTGACATGCATGTTGGAAATGGCTAAAAAGTCAAGGTTCATCGAGTGACGCCTCAAATACTTGGATTATAAATTTAAAAATCAATTTTACCGATATTTTTTTAGAGTGTTCGAAATATTATCTAACTTCATTTGGCAATTATTTGAAGGGCTTAACATGGTGAAACCTCAATTTTTAGCCATTCCCAACATACACGTCAAATATTAGCCCATTTAAGAAGTTTCAATTTTCACCTCAAAATTTGTCAATTTCCAAATCGAACACCTATAGAAATGAACCATTATAACATGAAAATTTTCAAATTTTCAAATCGGCTAATATTTGACATGCATGTTGGAAATGGCTAAAAAGTCAAGGTTCATCGAGTGACCTCAAATACTTGGATTATAAATTTAAAAATCAATTTTACTCGATATTTTTTAGAGTGTTAAGAAATATTATCTAACTTCATTTGGCAATTATTTGAAGGGCTTAACATGGTGAAACCTCAATTTTTAGCCATTCCCAACATACACGTCAAATATTAGCCCATTTAAAAGTTTCAATTTTCACCTCAAAATTTGTCAATTTCCAAATCGAACACCTATAGAAATGAACCATTATAACATGAAAATTTTCAAATTTTCAAATCGGCTAATATTTGACATGCATGTTGGAAATGGCTAAAAAGTCAAGGTTCATCGAGTGACCCCTCAAATACTTGATTATAAATTTAAAAATCAATTTTACTCGATATTTTTTAGAGTGTTCAGAAATATTATCTAACTTCATTTGGCAATTATTTGAAGGGCTTAACATGGTGAAATTTCAATTTTTAGCCATTCCCAACATACACGTCAAATATTAGCCCATTTAAAAAGTTTCAATTTTCACCTCAAAATTTGTCAATTTCCAAATCGAACACCTATAGAAATGAACCATTATAACATGAAAATTTTCAAATTTTCAAATCGGCTAATATTTGACATGCATGTTGGAAATGGCTAAAAAGTCAAGTGTTCATCGAGTGACCCTCAAATACTTGGATTATAAATTTAAAAATCAATTTTACTCGATATTTTTAGAGTGTTCGAAATATTATCTAACTTCATTTGGCAATTATTTGAAGGGCTTAACATGGTGAAACTCAATTTTAGCCATTCCCAACATACACGTCAAATATTAGCCCATTTAAAAAGTTTCAATTTTCACCCAAAATTTGTCAATTTCCAAATCGAACACCTATAGAAATGAACCATTATAACATGAAAATTTTCAAATTTTCAAATCGGCTAATATTTGACATGCATGTTGGAAATGGCTAAAAAGTCAATAAATTTAAAAAAAA
>JAUJYP020001270.1:0-62065 GCA_030674075.2 Linum usitatissimum
ACACGATACTTATTGCATGGTCGAACTACAAAATATGGAAAAAGGGGACTTGCGCATAGTGGAAATACACTATACACAAGTCCACTATCTATTGTACATGGAGGAAGTGCATTATACTAGAGGTCAAATTCGCATAATGCATGATTAACGTTCACCGTACCATAGGGCACGGTGCATTATGAATGGTGGAACTACATGATTCTAATGTGCAAGGTAAGCGTAGTGGAAGTACACCATACTAAGGTGCAAAGTACAAGGAGGTGAGAGAGCACTATACTAAGTTACATTATGCATAGTGGAATTGCACTAGACCAAGGCACACAAATGCTTATTGCATGGTCGAACTACAAAATATAAAGTGGAAATACACTATACACGAGTGTCCACTATCCGTTGTACATGGTGGAAGTGCATTATTCTAGGGTCAAATTCGCATAATGCATGATGAAAATGCACTGTACCATAGGGCACGGTGCATTATGAATGGTGGAACTACATGATTCTAATGTGCAAGGTGCATAGTGGAAGTACACCATACTATGGTTCAAAGTACAAGGAGGTGAGAGAGCACTATACCAAGTTACATTATGCATAGTGGAATTGCACTGGACCAAGGCACATAATGCTTATTGCATGGTCTACCTAAATAATATAATGGTGCGTTGTGCATAGTGGAAATTCACTATACACGAGTCCACCGCCCATTGTGCATGGTGGAAGTGCATCATAGTAGGGTCAAATTTGCATAATACATGATGAAAGTGCACTGTACCATAGGGCACGGTGCATTATGAATGGTGGAACTACATGATTCTAATGTGCAAGGTGCATAGTGGAAGTACACCATACTAAGGTTCAAAGTACAAGTAGGTGAGAGAGCACTATACCAAGATACATTATGCATAGTGGAATTGCACTGGATCAAGGCACACAATTTTTTGTTGCATGGTCGAACTACAAAATATAAAGGTGCAGCGTGCGTAGTGGAAATTCACTATACACATGTCCATTACCCATTGTGCATCGTGGAAGTGCATCATAGTAGGGTCAAATTCGCATAATGCCTGATGATAGTGCACCATACCATAGGGAATAGTGTATTGTGAATGTTGGAACTACATGATTCTAATGTGCAAGGTGCTAGTAGAAGTACACCATACTAAGGTGCAAAGTACATAGGTGTGGAAGTACTATACCAAGTTACAATATGCATAGTGGGAATGCACTATACAAAAGGCACACAATGCTTATTGCATGGTCGAACTACAAAATATAAAGTTTGCCACGCATAGTGGAAATACACTATACACAGAGTCCACTATCTATTGTACATGGTAAAAGTGTATCATACTAGGTTCAAATTCGCATAATGCATGATGAAACTACACCTTACCATAGTGGCATGGTGCATTGTGAATGGTGGAACTACATGATTCTAATGTGCAAGGTGCATAGTGGAAGTACACCATACTAAGGTTGAAAGTACATGGAGGTGAGAGAGCATTATACCAAGTTACATTATGCATAGTGGAATTGCACTAGACCAAGGCACACAATGCTTATTGCATGGTCGGATTACAAAATATAAAGGTGCAATCGCGCACGGTGGAAATACACTATACACGGTGTCCACTATCTATTGTACATGGTGGACGTGCATTATACTAGGGTCAAATTCGCATAATGGATGATGAAAGTGCACCATACCATAGGGAACGGTGAATTGTGGATGGTGGAGCTACGTGATTCTAATGTGCAAGGTGCATAGTGGAAGTACACCATACTAAAATGCAAAGTACAAGGAGGTGAGAGAGCACTATACCATGTTACATTATGCATAGTGCAATTACACTAGACCAAGGCACACAATGCTTATTGCATGGTCGAACTACAAAATAAAAAGGGGCACTGCGCATAGTGGAAATACACTATACACATGTGTCCACTATCTATTGTACATGGAGGAAGTGCATTATACTAGGGTCAAATTCGCATAATGCATGATTAAAGTTCACCGTACCATAGGGCACGGTGCATTATGAATGGTGGAACTACATGATTCTAATGTGCAAGGTGCGTAGTGGAAGTACACCATACTAAGGTGCAAAGTACAAGGAGGTGAGAGAGCACTATACTAAGTTACATTATGCATAGTGGAATTGCACTAGACCAAGGCACACAAATGCTTATTGCATGGTCGAACTACAAAATATAAAGGTGCATTGTGTATAGTGGAAATACACTATACACAGGTCCACTATCTGTTGTACATGGTGGAAGTGCATTATTCTAGGGTCAAATTCGCATAATGCATGATGAAAGTGCACTGTACCATAGGGCACGGTGCATTATGAATGGTGGAACTACATGATTCTAATGTGCAAGGTGCATAGTGGAAGTACACCATACTAAGGTTCAAAGTACAAGGAGGTGAGAGAGCACTATACCAAGTTACATTATGCATAGTGGAATTGCACTAGACCAAGGCACATAATGCTTATTGCATGGTCTACCTAAATAATATAATGGTGCGTTGTGCATAGTGGAAATTCACTATACACGAGGTCCACTGCCCATTGTGCATGGTGGAAGTGCATCATAGTAGGGTCAAATTTGCATAATACATGATGAAAGTGCACTGTACCATAGGGCACGGTGCATTATGAATGGTGGAACTACATGATTCTAATGTGCAAGGTGCATAGTGGAAGTACACCATACTAAGGTTCAAAGTACAAGGAGGTGAGAGAGCACTATACCAAGTTACATTATGCATAGTGGAATTGCACTAGACCAAGGCACACAATTTTTTGTTGCATGGTCGAACTACAAAATATAAAGGTGCACCGTGCGTAGTGGAAATTCACTATACACGGGTCCATTACCCATTGTGCATCGTGGAAGTGCATCATAGTAGGGTCAAATTCGCATAATGCTCGATGATAGTGCACCATACCATAGGGAATAGTGTATTGTGAATGTTGGAACTACATGATTCTAATGTGCAAGGTGCATAGTAGAAGTACACCATACTAAGGTGCAAAGTACATAGGTGTGGAAGTACTATACCAAGTTACATTATGCATAGTGGGAATGCACTATACAAAAGGCACACAATGCTTATTGCATGGTCGAACTACAAAATATAAAGTGCATTGTGTATAGTGGAAATACACTATACACGGGTCCACTATCTATTGTACATGGTGAAAGTGTATCATACTAGGTTCAAATTCGCATAATGCATGATGAAAGTGCACCTTACCATAGGGCATGGTGCATTGTGAATGGTGGAACTACATGATTCTAATGTGCAAGGTGCATAGTGGAAGTACACCATACTAAGGTTGAAAGTACATGGAGGTGAGAGAGCATTATACCAAGTTACATTATGCATAGTGGAATTGCACTAGACCAAGGCACACAATGCTTATTGCATGGTCGGATTACAAAATATAAAGGTGCTTGCGCACGGTGGAAATACACTATACACAGGTCCACTATCTATTGTACATGGTGGACGTGCATTATACTAGGGTCAAATTCGCATAATGGATGATGAAAGTGCACCATACCATAGGGAACGGTGAATTGTGGATGGTGGAGCTACGTGATTCTAATGTGCAAGGTGCATAGTGGAAGTACACCATACTAAAATGCAAAGTACAAGGAGGTGAGAGAGCACTATACCATGTTACATTATGCATAGTGCAATTACACTAGACCAAGGCACACAATGCTTATTTCATGGTCGAACTACAAAATATAAAGGGGCACTCGCGCATAGTGGAAATACACTATACACGGAGTCCACTATCTATTGTACATGGAGGAAGTGCATTATACTAGGGTCAAATTCGCATAATGCATGATTAAAGTTCACCGTACCATAGGGCACGGTGCATTATGAATGGTGGAACTACATGATTCTAATGTGCAAGGTGCGTAGTGGAAGTACACCATACTAAGGTGCAAAGTACAAGGAGGTGAGAGAGCACTATACTAAGTTACATTATGCATAGTGGAATTGCACTAGACCAAGGCACACAAATGCTTATTGCATGGTCGAACTACAAAATATAAAGGTGCATTGTGTATAGTGGAAATACACTATACACGGGTCCACTATCTGTTGTACATGGTGGAAGTGCATTATTCTAGGGTCAAATTCGCATAATGCATGATGAAAGTGCAACTGTACCATAGGGCACGGTGCATTATGAATGGTGGAACTACATGATTCTAATGTGCAAGGTGCATAGTGGAAGTACACCATACTAAGGTTCAAAGTACAAGGAGGTGAGAGAGCACTATACCAAGTTACATTATGCATAGTGGAATTGCACTAGACCAAGGCACATAATGCTTATTGCATGGTCTACCTAAATAATATAATGGTGCGTTGTGCATAGTGGAAATTCACTATACACGGGTCCACTGCCCATTGTGCATGGTGGAAGTGCATCATAGTAGGGTCAAATTTGCATAATACATGATGAAAGTGCACCGTACCATAGGGCACGGTGCATTATGAATGGTGGAACTACATGATTCTAATGTGCAAGGTGCATAGTGGAAGTACACCATACTAAGGTTCAAAGTACAAGGAGGTGAGAGAGCACTATACCAAGTTACATTATGCATAGTGGAATTGCACTAGACCAAGGCACACAATTTTTTGTTGCATGGTCGAACTACAAAATATAAAGGTGCACCGTGCGTAGTGGAAATTCACTATACACAGGTCCATTACCCATTGTGCATCGTGGAAGTGCATCATAGTAGGGTCAAATTCGCATAATGCACGATGATAGTGCACCATACCATAGGGAATAGTGTATTGTGAATGTTGGAACTACATGATTCTAATGTGCAAGGTGCATAGTAGAAGTACACCATACTAAGGTGCAAAGTACATAGGTGTGGAAGTACTATACCAAGTTACATTATGCATAGTGGGAATGCACTATACAAAAGGCACACAATGCTTATTGCATGGTCGAACTACAAAATATAAAGCTTCGGCGCGCATAGTGGAAATACACTATACACGGGTCCACTATCTATTGTACATGGTAAAAGTGTATCATACTAGGTTCAAATTCGCATAATGCATGATGAAACTACACCTTACCATAGGGCATGGTGCATTGTGAATGGTGGAACTACATGATTCTAATGTGCAAGGTGCATAGTGGAAGTACACCATACTAAGGTTGAAAGTACATGGAGGTGAGAGAGCATTATACCAAGTTACATTATGCATAGTGGAATTGCACTAGACCAAGGCACACAATGCTTATTGCATGGTCGGATTACAAAATATAAAGGTGCACTCGCGCACAGTGGAAATACACTATACACAGGTCCACTATCTATTGTACATGGTGGACGTGCATTATACTAGGGTCAAATTCGCATAATGGATGATGAAAGTGCACCATACCATAGGGAACGGTGAATTGTGGATGGTGGAGCTACGTGATTCTAATGTGCAAGGTGCATAGTGGAAGTACACCATACTAAAATGCAAAGTACAAGGAGGTGAGAGAGCACTATACCATGTTACATTATGCATAGTGCAATTACACTAGACCAAGGCACACAATGCTTATTGCATGGTCGAACTACAAAATATAAAGGGGCAACGCGCATAGTGGAAATACACTATACACGTGTCCACTATCTATTGTACATGGAGGAAGTGCATTATACTAGGGTCAAATTCGCATAATGCATGATTAAAGTTCACCGTACCATAGGGCACGGTGTATTATGAATGGTGGAACTACATGATTCTAATGTGCAAGGTGCGTAGTGGAAGTACACCATACTAAGGTGCAAAGTACAAGGAGGTGAGAGAGCACTATACTAAGTTACATTATGCATAGTGGAATTGCACTAGACCAAGGCACACAAATGCTTATTGCATGGTCGAACTACAAAATATAAAAGTGCATTGTGTATAGTGGAAATACACTATACAGAGTCCACTATCTATTGTACATGGAGGAACCGCATTATACTAGGGTCAAATTCGCATAATGCATGATGAAAGTGCACCGTACCATAGGGCACGGTGCATTATGAATGGTGGAACTACATGATTCTAATGTGCAAGGTGCATAGTGGAAGTACACCATACTAAGGTTCAAAGTACAAGGAGGTGAGAGAGCACTATACCAAGTTACATTATGCATAGTGGAATTGCACTAGACCAAGGCACATAATGCTTATTGCATGGTCTACCTATATAATATAATGGTGCGTTGTGCATAGTGGAAATTCACTATACACAGGTCCATTGCCCATTGTGCATGGTGGAAGTGCATCATAGTAGGGTTAAATTTGCATAATACATGATGAAAGTGCACTGTACCATAAGGCACGGTGCATTATGAATGGTGGAACTACATGATTCTAATGTGCAAGGTGCATAGTGGAAGTACACCATACTAAGGTTCAAAGTACAAGGAGGTGAGAGAGCACTATACCAAGTTACATTATGCATAGTGGAATTGCACTAGACCAAGGCACACAATGCTTATTGCATGGTCGGATTACAAAATATAAAGGTGCCTTGCGCACAGTGGAAATACACTATACACAGGTCCACTATCTATTGTACATGGTGGACGTGCATTATACTAGGGTCAAATTCGCATAATGGATGATGAAAGTGCACCATACCATAGGGAACGGTGAATTGTGGATGGTGGAGCTACGTGATTCTAATGTGCAAGGTGCATAGTGGAAGTACACCATACTAAAATGCAAAGTACAAGGAGGTGAGAGAGCACTATACCATGTTACATTATGCATAGTGCAATTACACTAGACCAAGGCACACAATGCTTATTGCATGGTCGAACTACAAAATATAAAGGGGCACTGCGCATAGTGGAAATACACTATACACAGGTCCACTATCTATTGTACATGGAGGAAGTGCATTATACTAGGGTCAAATTCGCATAATGCATGATTAAAGTTCACCGTACCATAGGGCACGGTGCATTATGAATGGTGGAACTACATGATTCTAATGTGCAAGGTGCGTAGTGGAAGTACACCATACTAAGGTGTAAAGTACAAGGAGGTGAGAGAGCACTATACTAAGTTACATTATGCATAGTGGAATTGCACTAGACCAAGGCACACAAATGCTTATTGCATGGTCGAACTACAAAATATAAAGGTGCATTGTGTATAGTGGAAATACACTATACATAGGTCCACTATCTGTTGTACATGGTGGAAGTGCATTATTCTAGGGTCAAATTCGCATAATGCATGATGAAAGTGCACCGTACCATAGGGCACGGTGCATTATGAATGGTGGAACTACATGATTCTAATGTGCAAGGTGCATAGTGGAAGTACACCATACTAAGGTTCAAAGTACAAGGAGGTGAGAGAGCACTATACCAAGTTACATTATGCATAGTGGAATTGCACTAGACCAAGGCACATAATGCTTATTGCATGGTCTACCTAAATAATATAATGGTGCGTTGTGCATAGTGGAAATTCACTATACACAGGTCCATTGCCCATTGTGCATGGTGGAAGTGCATCATAGTAGGGTTAAATTTGCATAATACATGATGAAAGTGCACTGTACCATAAGGCACGGTGCATTATGAATGGTGGAACTACATGATTCTAATGTGCAAGGTGCATAGTGGAAGTACACCATACTAAGGTTCAAAGTACAAGGAGGTGAGAGAGCACTATACCAAGTTACATTATGCATAGTGGAATTGCACTAGACCAAGGCACACAATGCTTATTGCATGGTCGGATTACAAAATATAAAGGTGCAATCGCGCACGGTGGAAATACACTATACACAGGTCCACTATCTATTGTACATGGTGGACGTGCATTATACTAGGGTCAAATTCGCATAATGGATGATGAAAGTGCACCATACCATAGGGAACGGTGAATTGTGGATGGTGGAGCTACGTGATTCTAATGTGCAAGGTGCATAGTGGAAGTACACCATACTAAAATGCAAAGTACAAGGAGGTGAGAGAGCACTATACCATGTTACATTATGCATAGTGCAATTACACTAGACCAAGGCACACAATGCTTATTGCATGGTCGAACTACAAAATATAAAGGGGCACTGCGCGTAGTGGAAATACACTATACACAGGTCCACTATCTATTGTACATGGAGGAAGTGCATTATACTAGGGTCAAATTCGCATAATGCATGATTAAACTTCACCGTACCATAGGGCACGGTGCATTATGAATGGTGGAACTACATGATTCTAATGTGCAAGGTGCGTAGTGGAAGTACACCATACTAAGGTGCAAAGTACAAGGAGGTGAGAGAGCACTATACTAAGTTACATTATGCATAGTGGAATTGCACTAGACCAAGGCACACAAATGCTTATTGCATGGTCGAACTACAAAATATAAAGGTGCATTGTGTATACTGGAAATACACTATACATAGGTCCACTATCTGTTGTACATGGTGGAAGTGCATTATTCTAGGGTCAAATTCGCATAATGCATGATGAAAGTGCACTGTACCATAGGGCACGGTGCATTATGAATGGTGGAACTACATGATTCTAATGTGCAAGGTGCATAGTGGAAGTACACCATACTAAGGTTCAAAGTACAAGGAGGTGAGAGAGCACTATACCAAGTTACATTATGCATAGTGGAATTGCACTAGACCAAGGCACATAATGCTTATTGCATGGTCTACCTAAATAATATAATGGTGCGTTGTGCATAGTGAAAATTCACTATACATGTCCACCGCCCATTGTGCATGGTGGAAGTGCATCATAGTAGGGTCAAATTCGCATAATACATGATGAAAGTGCACTGTACCATAGGGCACGATGCATTATGAATGGTGGAACTACATGATTCTAATGTGCAAGGTGCATAGTGGAAGTACACCATACTAAGGTTCAAAGTACAAGGAGGTGAGAGAGCACTATACCAAGTTACATTATGCATAGTGGAATTGCACTAGACCAAGGCACACAATGCTTATTGCATGGTCGAACTACAAAATATAAAGGTGCACTGTGCATAGTGGAAATTCACTATACACAGGTCCATTACCCATTGTGCATCGTGGAAGTGCATCATAGTAGGGTCAAATTAGCATAATGCCTGATGATAGTGCACCATACCATAGGGAATAGTGTATTGTGAATGTTGGAACTACATGATTCTAATGTGCAAGGTGCATAGTAGAAGTACACCATACTAAGGTGCAAAGAACAAGGAGGTGTGGAAGTACACTATACACAGGTCCACTATCTGTTGTACATGGTGGAAGTGCATTATTCTAGGGTCAAATTCGCATAATGCATGATGAAAGTGCACTGTACCATAGGGCACGGTGCATTATGAATGGTGGAACTACATGATTCTAATGTGCAAGGTGC
The DNA here is from genome assembly GCA_030674075.2 of Linum usitatissimum. Taxonomy (NCBI): domain Eukaryota; kingdom Viridiplantae; phylum Streptophyta; class Magnoliopsida; order Malpighiales; family Linaceae; genus Linum; species Linum usitatissimum. Next base: position 9,438 of record JAUJYP020001270.1, read on the forward strand.
GTAGTGGAAGTACACCATACTAAGGTGGAAAGTACAAGGAGGTGAGAGAGCACTATACTAAGTTACATTATGCATAGTGGAATTGCACTAGACCAAGGCACACAAATGCTTATTGCATGGTCGAACTACAAAATATAAAGGTGCATTGTGTATAGTGGAAATACACTATACACAGGTCCACTATCTATTGTACATGGTGGAAGTGCATTATTCTAGGGTCAAATTCGCATAATGCATGATGAAAGTGCACTGTACCATAGGGCACGGTGCATTATGAATGGTGGAACTACATGATTCTAATGTGCAAGGTGCATAGTAGAAGTACACCATACTAAGGTTCAAAGTACAAGGAGGTGAGAGAGCACCATACCAAGTTACATTATGCATAGTGGAATTGCACTAGACCAAGGCACATAATGCTTATTGCATGGTCGAACTAGAAAATATAATGGTGCATTGCGCATAGTGGAAATACACTATACACAGGTCCACTATCTATTGTACATGGTGGAAGTGCATTATAGTAGGGTCAAATTCGCATAATGCATGATAAATGTGCACCGTACCATAGGGCACGGTGCATTATGAATGGTGGAACTACATGATTCTAATGTGCAAGGTGCATAGTGGAAGTACACCATACTAAGGTGCAAAGTACAAGGAGGTATGAGAGCACTATACCAAGTTACATTATGCATAGTGGAAATGCACTATACCAAAGCACACAATGCTTATTGCATGTTCGAAGTAGAAAATATAAAGGCGCACTATGCATAGTGGAAATTCACTATAATAAGGTCCACTATCCATTGTGCATGTTCGAAGTGCATCGTACTACGGTCAAATTCGCATAATGCTTGATGAAAGTGCACCGTACTATAGGGCACGGTGCATTATTAAAGTGCACCGTACCATAGGGCATGGTGCATTATGAATGGTGGAACTACATGATTCTAATGTGCAAGGTGCATAGTGGAAGTACACCATACTAAGGTGCAAAGTACAAGGAGGTGTGAGAGCACTATACCAAGTTACATTATGCACAGTGGAAATGCACTATACCATGGCACACAATGCTTATTGCATGGTCGAACTACAAAATATATAGGCGCACTATGCATAGTGGAAATTCAATATAATAAGGTCCACTATCCATTGTGCATGTACAAAGTGCATCATACTTGGGTCAAATTCGCATAATGCTTGATGAAAGTGCACCGTACCATAGGGCACGGTGCATTATGAATGGTGGAACTACATGATTCTAATGTGCAAGGTGCATAGTGGAAGTACACCATACTAAGGTGCAAAGTACAAGGAGGTGTGAGAGCACTATACCAAGTTACATTATGCACAGTGGAAATGCACTATACCATGGCACACAATGCTTATTGTATGGTCGAACTACAAAATATATAGGCGCACTATGCATAGTGGAAATTCAATATAATAAGGTCCACTATCCATTGTGCATGTACGAAGTGCATCATACTTGGGTCAAATTCGCATAATGCTTGATGAAAGTGCACCGTACCATAGGGCACGGTGCATTATTAAAGTGCACCGTACTATAGGGCACGGTGCATTATGAATGGTGGAACTACATGATTTTAATGTGCAAGGTGCATAGTGGAAGTACACCATACTAAGGTGCAAAGTACAAGGAGGTGTGAGAGCACTATACCAAGTTACATTATGCATAGTGGAAATGCACTATACCATGGCACGGAATGCTTTTTGCATGGTCGAACTACAAAATATAAAGGCGCACTATGCGTAGTGGAAATTCACTATAATAAGGTCCACTATCCATTGTGCATGTTGGAAGTGCACTATACTAGGGTCAAATTCGCATAATGCTTGATCAAAGTGCACAGTACCATAGGGCATGGTGCATTATGAATGGTGGAACTACATGATTCTAATGTGCAAGCTGCATAGTGGAAGTACACCATACGAAGGTGCAAAGTACAAGGAGGTGAGAGAGCACTATACTAAGTTACATTATGCATAGTGGAATTGCACTAGACCAAGGCACACAATGCTTGTTGCATGGTCGAACTACAAAATATTAAGGAGCACGGCACATAGTGGAAATTCACTATAATAAGGTCCACTATCCATTGTGCATGTTGGAAGTGCATCATACTAGGGTCAAATTCGCATAATGCATGATGAAAGTGCACTGTACCATAGGGCACGGTGCATTATGAATGGTGGAACTACATGATTCTAATGTGCAAGGTGCATAGCGGAAGTACACTATACTAAGGTGCAAAGTACAAGGTGGTGTGAGAGCACTATACCAAGTTACATTATGCATAGTGGAAATGCACTATACCAAGGCACACAATGCTTATTGCATGGTCGAACTAGAAAATATAATGGTGCATTGCGCATAGTGGAAATACACTATACACAGGTCCACTATCTATTGTACATGGTGGAAGTGCCTTATACTAAGGTCGAATTCGCATAATGCATGATGAAAGTGCACCGTACCATAGGGCACGGTGCATTATGAATGGTGGAACTACATGAATCTAATGTGCAAGGTGCACAGTGGAAGTACACCATACTAAGGTGCAAAGTACAAGGAGGTGAGAGAGCACTATACCATGTTACATTATGCATAGTGGAATTCTACTAGACCAAGGCACATAATGCTTATTGCATGGTCAAACTACAAAATATAAAGGTGCACGGCGCATAGTGGAAATACACTATACACGGGTGCACTATCTATTGTACATGGTGGAAGTGCATTATACTAGGGTCAAATTCGCATAATGCATGATGAAAGTGCACCGTATCATAGGCCACAGTGCATTATGAGTGGTGGAACTACATGATTCTAATGTGCAAGGTGCATAGTGGAAGTACACCATACTAAGGTGCAAAGTACAAGGAGGTATGAGAGCACTATACCAAGTTACATTATGCATAGTGGGAATGCACTGTACCAAAGCACACAATGCTTATTGCATGGTCGACCTAAATAATATAAAGGTGCATCGTGTATTGTGGAAATTCACTATACACATGGTGAAAGTACATCATACTAGGGTCAATTTCGCAAAATGCATGATGAAAATGAACCTTACCGGAAGTACACCATACTAAGGTGCAAAGTACAAGGAGGGGAGAGAGCACTATACCGAGTTACATTATGCAAAGTGGAATTGCACTATACCAAGGCACAAAATGGTTATTTCATGGTCGACCTACAAAATATAATGGTGCACCGTGCATAGGAGGAATTCACTATAATAAGGTCCACTATCCATAGTGCATGTTGGAAGTGCATCATACCCGGGTTAAATTCGCATAATGGATGATCAAAGTGCACCATACCATAAGGAATGGCTCATTGTGGATGGTGGAGCTACTTGATTCTAATGTTTACGGTGCATAGTGTATGTACACCATACTAAGGTTCAAAGTATAAGGAGGTGAAAGAGCACTATACCAAGTTACATTATTCATAGTGGAATTGCACTAGACCAAGGCACACAATGCTTATTACGTGGTCGAACTACAAAATATAAAGGTGCACTATGTATAGTGGAAATTCACTAGGCATAGGTGCACTATCTATTGTACATGGTGGAAGTGCATCATACTAGGGTCAAATTCGCATAATGCATGATGAAACTACACCTTTCCATAGGGCATGCTGCATTGTGAATGGTTGAACTACATGATTCTAATATGTAAGGTGCATAGTGGAAGTACACCATACTAAGGTGCAAAGTAAAAGGAGGTGAGAGAGCACTATACTAAGTTACATTATGCATAGTGGAATTGCACTAGACCAAGGCACACAAATGCTTATTGCATGGTCGAACTACAAAATATAAAGATGCACTGCGCATAGTGGAAATACACTATACACAAGCCCACTATCTATTGTACATGGTGGAAGTGTATCATACTAGGGTCAAATTCGCATAATGCATGATGAAACTGCACCTTACCATAGGACATGGTGCATTGTGAATGGTTGAACTAGATGATTCTAATGTACAAGGTGCATAGTGGGAGTATACCATACTAAGGTGCAAAGTACAAGGAGGGGAGAGAGCAGTATACCAATTTACATTATGCATAGTGGAATTTCACTAGACCAAGGCATACAATGCTTATTATATGGTCTAACTACAAAATATAAAGGCGCACTATGCATAGTGGAAATTCACTATAATAAGGTCCACTATCCATTGTGCATGTTAGAAGTGCATCATACTAGGGTCAAATTCGCATATTGCTTGATGAAAGTGCACCGTACTATAGGGCACGGTGCATTATTAAAGTGCACCGTACTATAGGGCACGGTGCATTATGTATGGTGGAACTACATGATTCTAATGTGCAAGGTGCATAGTGGAAGTACACCATACTAAGGTGCAAAGTACAAGGAGGTGTGAGAGCACTATACCAAGTTACATTATGCATAGTGGAAATGCACTATACCATGGCACACAATGCTTATTGCATGGTCGAACTACAAAATATAAAGGCGCACTATGCGTAGTGGAAATTCACTATAATAAGGTCCACTATCCATTGTGCATGTTGGAAGTGCACTATACTAGGGTCAAATTCGCATAATGCTTGATGACAGTGCACCGTACCATAGGGCACGGTGCATTATGAATGGTGGAACTACATGATTCTAATGTGCAAGGTGCATAGTGGAAGTACACTATACTAAGGTGCAAAGTACAAGGAGGTGTGAGAGCACTATACCAAGTTACATAATGCATAGTGGAAATGCACTATACACAGGTCCACTATCTATTGTACATGGTGGAAGTGCCTTATACTAAGGTCGAATTCGCATAATGCATGATGAAAGTGCACCGTACCATAGGGCACGGTGCATTATGAATGGTGGAACTACATGAATCTAATGTGCAAGGTGCACAGTGGAAGTACACCATACTAAGGTGCAAAGTACAAGGAGGTGAGAGAGCACTATACCATGTTACATTATGCATAGTGGAATTCCACTAGACCAAGGCACACAATGCTTATTGCATGGTCAAACTACAAAATATAAAGGTGCACAGCGCATAGTGGAAATACACTATACACAGGTGCACTATCTATTGTACATGGTGGAAGTGCATTATACTAGGGTCAAATTCGCATAATGCATTATGAAAGTGCACCGTATCATAGGCCACAGTGCATTATGAGTGGTGGAACTACATGATTCTAATGTGCAAGGTGCATAGTGGAAGTACACCATACTAAGATGCAAAGTACAAGGAGGTATGAGAGCACTATACCAAGTTACATTATGCATAGTGGGAATGCACTGTACCAAAGCACACAATGCTTATTGCATGGTCGACCTAAATAATATAAAGGTGCACTGTGCATTGTGGAAATTCACTATACACATGATGAAAGTACATCATACTAGGGTCAATTTCGCAAAATGCATGATGAAAATGAACCTTACTGGAAGTACACCATACTAAGGTGCAAAGTACAAGGAGGGGAGAGAGCACTATACCGAGTTACATTATGGATAGTGGAATTGCACTATACCAAGGCATAAAATGGTTATTTCATGGTCGACCTACAAAATATAATGGTGCACGTGCATAGGAGGAATTCACTATAATAAGGTCCACGATCCATTGTGCATGTTGGAAGTGCCTCATACACGGGTTAAATTCGCATAATGGATGATCAAAGTGCACCATACCATAGGGAATGATTCATTGTGGATGGTGGAGCTACTTGATTCTAATGTTTACGGTGCATAGTGTATGTACACCATACTGAGGTGCAAAGTACAAGGAGGTGAGAGAGCACTATACTAAGTTACATTATGCATAGTGGAATTGCACTAGACCAAGGCACACAAATGCTTATTGCATGGTCGAACTACAAAATATAAAGGTGCATTGTGTATAGTGGAAATACACTATACACAGGTCCACTATCTGTTGTACATGGTGGATGTGCATTATACTAGGGTCAAATTCGCATAGTGCATGATGAAAGTGCAATGTACCATAGGGCACGGTGCATTATGAATTGTGGAACTACATGATTCTAATGTGCAAGGTGCATAGTGGAAGTACACCATACTAAGGTACAAAGTACAAGGAGGTGAGAGAGCACTATACTAAGTTACATTATGCATAGTGGAATTGCACTAGACCAAGGCACACAATGCTTATTGCATGGTCGAACTACAAAATATAAAGATGCACTGCGCATATTGGAAATACACTATACACAAGCCCACTATCTATTGTACATGGTGGAAGTGTATCATACTAGGGTCAAATTCGAATAATGCATGATGAAACTGCACCTTACCATAGGACATGGTGCATTGTGAATGGTTGAACTAGATGATTCTAATGTACAAGGTGCATAGTGGGAGTATACCATACTAAGGTGCAAAGTACAAGGAGGGGAGAGAGCACTATACCAATTTACATTATGCATAGTGCAATTGCACTAGACCAAGGGCGTACAATGCTTGTTGTATGGTCCAACTACAAAATATAAAGGCGCACTATGCATAGTGGAAATTCACTATAATAAGGTCCACTATCCATTGTGCAAGTTAGAAGTGCATCATACTAGGGTAAAATTCGCATAATGCTTGATGAAAGTGCATCGTACCATAGGGCACGGTGCATTATTAATTGTGGAGCTACATGATTCTAATGTGCAAGGTGCATAGTGGAAGTACACCATACTAAGGTGCAAAGTACAAGGGGGTGAGAGAGCACTATACTAAGTTACATTATGCATAGTGGAATTGCACTAGACCAAGGCACACAATGCTTATTGCATGGTCGGACTACAAAATATAAAGGTGCTTGCGCACGGTGGAAATACACTATACACAGGTCCACTATCTATTGTACATGGTAGAAGTGCATTATACTAGGGTCAAATTCGCATAATGCATGATTAAATTTCACCGTACCATAGGGCATGGTGCATTGTGAATGGTTGAACTACATGATTCTAATGTGCAAGGTGCATAGTGGAAGTACACCATAGCGAGGTGCAAAGTACAAGGTGGTGAGAGAGCACTATACTAAGTTACATTATGCATAGTGGAATTGCCTTTGGACCAAGGCACAGAAATGCTTATTGCATGGTCGAACTACAAAATATAAAGGTTTATTGTGTATAGTGGAAATACACTATACACAGATCCACTATCTGTTGTACATGGTGGAAGTGCATATTACTAGGGTCAAATTCCCATAGTGCATGATGAAAGTGCACTCGTACCATAGGGCACGGTGCATTATGAATGGTGGAACTACATTATTCTAATGTGCAAGGTGCATAGTGGAAGTAGACCATACTAAGGTACAAAGTACAAGGAGGTTAGAGAGCACTATACTAAGTTACATTATGCATAGTGGAATTGCACTAGACCAAAGCACACAATGCTTATTGCATGGTCGAACTACAAAATATAAAGATGCCTTGCGCATAGTGGAAATACACTATACACAAGCCCACTATCTATTGTACATGGTGGAAGTGTATCATACTAGGGTCAAATTCGCATAATGCATGATGAAACTGCACCTTACCATAGGAGATGGTGCATTGTGAATGGTTGAACTAGATGATTCTAATGTACAAGGTGCATAGTGGGAGTATACCATACTAAGGTGCAAAGTACAAGGAGGGGATAGAGCACTATACCAATTTACATTATGCATAGTGGAATTGCACTAGACCAAGGGCATACAATGCTTGTTGTATGGTCTAACTACAAAATATAAAGGCGCACTATGCATAGTGGAAATTCACTATAATAAGGTCCACTATCCATTGTGCAAGTTAGAAGTGCATCATACTAGGGCCAAATTCGCATAATGCTTGATGAAAGTGCACCGTACCATAGGGCACGGTGCATTATTAATTGTGGAGCTACATGATTCTAATGTGCAAGGTGCATAGTGGAAGTACACCATACTAAGGTGTAAAGTACAAGGGGGGTGAGAGAGCACTATACTAAGTTACATTATGCATAGTGGAATTGCACTAGACCAAGGCACACAATGCTTATTGCATGGTCGGACTACAAAATGTAAAGGTGCACCTTGCGCACGGTGGAAATACACTATACACGGGTCCACTATCTATTGTACATGGTAGAAGTTCATTATACTAGGGTCAAATTCGCATAATGCATGATTAAATTTCACCGTACCATAGGGCATGGTGCATTGTGAATGGTTGAACTACATGATTCTAATGTGCAAGGTGCATAGTGGAAGTACACCATAGCGAGGTGCAAAGTACAAGGAGGTGAGAGAGCACTATACTAAGTTACATTATGCATAGTGGAATTGCACTTGGACCAAGGCACGGAAATGCTTCTTGCATGGTCGAACTACAAAATATAAAGGTTTATTGTGTATAGTGGAAATACACTATACACGGGGTCCACTATCCGTTGGACATGGTGGAAGTGCATTATACTAGGGTCAAATTCGCATAGTGCATGATGAAAGTGCACCGTACCATAGGGCACGGTGCATTATGAATGGTGGAACTACATGATTCTAATGTGCAAGGTGCATAGTGGAAGTAGACCATACTAAGGTACAAAGTACAAGGAGGTGAGAGAGCACTATACTAAGTTACATTATGCATAGTGGAATTGCACTAGACCAAGACACACAATGCTTATTGCATGGTCGAACTACAAAATATAAAGATGCACTGCGCATAGTGGAAATACACTATACACAAGCCCATCTATTGTACATGGTGGAAGTGTATCATACTAGGGTCAAATTCGCATAATGCATGATGAAACTGCACCTTACCATAGGACATGGTGCATTGTGAATGGTTGAACTAGATGATTCTAATGTACAAGGTGCATAGTGGGAGTATACCATACTAAGGTGCAAAGTACAAGGAGGGGAGAGAGCACTATACCAATTTACATTATGCATAGTGGAATTGCAATAGACCAAAGGCATACAATGCTTGTTGTATGGTCTAACTACAAAATATAAAGGCGCACTATGCATAGTGGAAATTCACTATAATAAGGTCCACTATCCATTGTGCAAGTTAGAAGTGCATCATACTAGGGAAAAATTCGCATAATGCTTGACGAAAGTGCACCGTACCATAGGGCACGGTGCATTATTAATTGTGGAGCTACATGATTCTAATGTGCAAGGTGCATAGTGGAAGTACACCATACTAAGGTGTAAAGTACAAGGGGGTGAGAGAGCACTATACTAAGTTACATTATGCATAGTGGAATTGCACTAGACCAAGGCACACAATGCTTATTGCATGGTCGGACTACAAAATATAAAGGTGCACTGCGCACAGTGGAAATACACTATACACAGGTCCACTATCTATTGTACATGGTAGAAGTTCATTATACTAGGGTCAAATTCGCATAATGCATGATTAAATTTCACCGTACCATAGGGCATGGTGCATTGGGAATGGTTGAACTACATGATTCTAATGTGCAAGGTGCATAGTGGAAGTACACCATACTGAGGTGCAAAGTACAAGGAGGTGAGAGAGCACCATACTAAGTTACATTATGCATAGTGGAATTGCACTGGACCAAGGCACGGAAATGCTTATTGCATGGTCGAACTACAAAATATAAAGGTTTATTGTGTATAGTGGAAATACACTATACACGGAGTCCACTATCCGTTGTACATGGTGGAAGTGCATTATACTAGGGTCAAATTCGCATAGTGCATGATGAAAGTGCACTGTACCATAGGGCACGGTGCATTATGAATGGTGGAACTACATGATTCTAATGTGCAAGGTGCATAGTGGAAGTAGACCATACTAAGGTACAAAGTACAAGGAGGTGAGAGAGCACTATACTAAGTTACATTATGCATAGTGGAATTGCACTAGACCAAGGCACACAATGCTTATTGCATGGTCGAACTACAAAATATAAAGATGCCTTGCGCATAGTGGAAATACACTATACACAAGCCCATCTATTGTACATGGTGGAAGTGTATCATACTAGAGTCAAATTCGCATAATGCATGATGAAACTGCACCTTACCATAGGACATGGTGCATTGTGAATGGTTGAACTAGATGATTCTAATGTACAAGGTGCATAGTGGAAGTATACCATACTAAGGTGCAAAGTACAAGGAGGGGAGAGAGCACTATACCAATTTACATTATGCATAGTGGAATTGCACTAGACCAAGGGCATATAATGCTTGTTGTATGGTCTAACTACAAAATATAAAGGCGCACTATGCATAGTGGAAATTCACTATAATAAGGTCCACTATCCATTGTGCAAGTTAGAAGTGCATCATACTAGGGTCAAATTCGCATAATGCTTGATGAAAGTGCACCGTACCATAGGGCACGGTGCATTATTAATTGTGGAGCTACATGATTCTAATGTGCAAGGTGCATAGTGGAAGTACACCATACTAAGGTGTAAATTACAAGGGGGGTGAGAGAGCACTATACTAAGTTACATTATACATAGTAGAATTGCACTATACCAAGGCACACAATGCTTATTCCATGGTCAGACTACAAAATATAAAGGTGCACTGCGCACAGTGGAAATACACTATACACAGGTCCACTATCTATTGTACATGGTAGAAGTGCATTATACTAGGGTCAAATTCGCATAATGCATGATTAAATTTCACCGTACCATAGGGCATGGTGCATTATGAATGGTTGAACTACATGATTCTAATGTGCAAGGTGCATAGTGGAAGTACACCATACCGAGGTGCAAAGTACAAGGAGGTGAGAGAGCACTATACTAAGTTACATTATGCATAGTGGAATTGCACTTTGGACCAAGGCACGGAAATGCTTATTGCATGGTCGAACTACAAAATATAAAGGTTTATTGTGTATAGTGGAAATACACTATACACGGGTCCACTATCCGTTGTACATGGTGGAAGTGCATTATACTAGGGTCAAATTCGCATAGTGCATGATGAAAGTGCACCGTACCATAGGGCACGGTGCATTATGAATGGTGGAACTACATGATTCTAATGTGCAAGGTGCATAGTGGAAGTAGACCATACTAAGGTACAAAGTACAAGGAGGTGAGAGAGCACTATACTAAGTTACATTATGCATAGTGGAATTGCACTAGACCAAGGCACACAATGCTTATTGCATGGTCGAACTACAAAATATAAAGATGCACTGCGCATAGTGGAAATACACTATACACAAGCCCATCTATTGTACATGGTGGAAGTGTATCATACTAGGGTCAAATTCGGATAATGCATGATGAAACCGCACCTTACCATAGGACATGGTGCATTGTGAATGGTTGAACTAGATGATTCTAATGTACAAGGTGCATAGTGGGAGTATACCATACTAAGGTGCAAAGTAGTAGGAGGGGAGAGAGCACTATACCAATTTACATTATGCATAGTGGAATTGCACTAGACCAAGGGCATACAATGCTTGTTGTATGGTCTAACTATAAAATATAAAGGCGCACTATGCATAGTGGAAATTCACTATAATAAGGTCCACTATCCATTGTGCAAGTTAGAAGTGCATCATACTAGGGTCAAATTCGCATAATGCTTGATGAAAGTGCACCGTACCATAGGGCACGGTGCATTATTAATTGTGGAGCTACATGATTCTAATGTGCAAGGTGCATAGTGGAAGTACACCATACTAAGGTGTAAAGTACAAGGGGGGTGAGAGAGCACTATACTAAGTTACATTATGCATAGTGGAATTGCACTAGACCAAGGCACACAATGCTTATTGCATGGTCGGACTACAAAATATAAAGGTGCACTGCGCACAGTGGAAATACACTATACACGGTGTCCACTATCTATTGTACATGGTAGAAGTTCATTATACTAGGGTCAAATTCGCATAATGCATGATTAAATTTCACCGTACCATAGGGCATGGTGCATTGTGAATGGTTGAACTACATGATTCTAATGTGCAAGGTGCATAGTGGAAGTACACCATACCGAGGTGCAAAGTACAAGGAGGTGAGAGAGCACTATACTAAGTTACATTATGCATAGTGGAATTGCACTTTGGACCAAGGCACGAAATGCTTATTGCATGGTCGAACTACAAAATATAAAGGTTTATTGTGTATAGTGGAAATACACTATACACAGGTCCACTATCTGTTGTACATGGTGGAAGTGCATTATACTAGGGTCAAATTCGCATAGTGCATGATGAAATTGCACCGTACCATAGGGCACGGTGCATTATGAATGGTGGAACTACATGATTCTAATGTGCAAGGTGCATAGTGGAAGTAGACCATACTAAGGTACAAAGTACAAGGAGGTGAGAGAGCACTATACTAAGTTACATTATGCATAGTGGAATTGCACTAGACCAAGGCACACAATGCTTATTGCATGGTCGAACTACAAAATATAAAGATGCACTGCGCATAGTGGAAATACACTATACACAAGCCCATCTATTGTACATGGTGGAAGTGTATCATACTAGGGTCAAATTCGGATAATGCATGATGAAACTGCACCTTACCATAGGACATGGTGCATTGTGAATGGTTGAACTAGATGATTCTAATGTACAAGGTGCATAGTGGGAGTATACCATACTAAGGTGCAAAGTAGTAGGAGGGGAGAGAGCACTATACCAATTTACATTATGCATAGTGGAATTGCACTAGACCAAGGGCATACAATGCTTGTTGTATGGTCTAACTATAAAATATAAAGGCGCACTATGCATAGTGGAAATTCACTATAATAAGGTCCACTATCCATTGTGCAAGTTAGAAGTGCATCATACTAGGGTCAAATTCGCATAATGCTTGATGAAAGTGCACCGTACCATAGGGCACGGTGCATTATTAATTGTGGAGCTACATGATTCTAATGTGCAAGGTGCATAATGGAAGTACACCATACTAAGGTGTAAAGTACAAGGGGGGTGAGAGAGCATTATACTAAGTTACATTATGCATAGTAGAATTGCACTATACCAAGGCACACAATGCTTCTTGCATGATCGGACTACAAAATATAAAGGTGCACTGCGCACAGTGGAAATACACTATACACAGGTCCACTATCTATTGTACATGGTAGAAGTTCATTATACTAGGGTCAAATTCGCATAATGCATGATTAAATTTCACCGTACCATAGGGCATGGTGCATTGTGAATGGTTGAACTACATGATTCTAATGTGCAAGGTGCATAGTGGAAGTACACCATACCGAGGTGCAAAGTACAAGGAGGTGAGAGAGCACTATACTAAGTTACATTATACATAGTGGAAATGCACTGGACCAAGGCACAGAAATGCTTATTGCATGGTCGAACTACAAAATATAAAGGTTTATTGTGTATAGTGGAAATACATTATACAAAGGTCCACTATCTGTTGTACATGGTGGAAGTGCATTATACTAGGGTCAAATTCGCATAGTGCATGATGAAAATGCACTATACCATAGGGCACGATGCATTATGAATGGTGGAACTACATGATTCTAATGTGCAAGGTGCATAGTGGAAGTAGACCATACTAAGGTACAAAGTACAAGGAGGTGAGAGAGCACTATACTAAGTTACATTATGCATAGTGGAATTGCACTAGACCAAGGCACACAATGCTTATTGCATGGTCGAACTACAAAATATAAAGATGCACTGCGCATAGTGGAAATACACTATACACAAGCCCACTATCTATTGTACATGGTGGAAGTGTATCATACTAGGGTCAAATTCGCATAATGCATGATGAAACTGCACCTTACCATAGGACATGGTGCATTGTGAATGGTTGAACTAGATGATTCTAATGTACAAGGTGCATAGTGGGAGTATACCATACTAAGGTGCAAAGTACAAGGAGGGGAGAGAGCACTTTACCAATTTACATTATGCATAGTGGAATTGCACTAAACCAAGGCATACAATGCTTGTTCTATGGTCTAATTACAAAATATAAAGGCGCACTATGCATAGTGGAAATTCACTATAATAAGGTCCACTATCCATTGTGCAAGTTAGAAGTGCATCATACTAGCGTCAAATTCGCATAATGCTTAATGAAAGTGCACCGTACCATAGGGCACGGTGCATTATTAATTGTGGAGGTACATGATTCTAATGTGCAAGGTGCATAGTGGAAGTACACCATACTAAGGTGTAAAGTACAAGGGGGGTGAGAGAGCACTATACTAAGTTACATTATGCATAGTGGAATTGCACTAGACCAAGGCACACAATGCTTATTGCATGGTCGGACTACAAAATATAAAGATGCACTGCGCATAGTGGAAATACACTATACACAAGCCCATCTATTGTACATGGTGGAAGTGTATCATACTAGGGTCAAATTCGGATAATGCATGATGAAACCGCACCTTACCATAGGACATGGTGCATTGTGAATGGTTGAACTAGATGATTCTAATGTACAAGGTGCATAGTGGGAGTATACCATACTAAGGTGCAAAGTAGTAGGAGGGGAGAGAGCACTATACCAATTTACATTATGCATAGTGGAATTGCACTAGACCAAGGGCATACAATGCTTGTTGTATGGTCTAACTATAAAATATAAAGGCGCACTATGCATAGTGGAAATTCACTATAATAAGGTCCACTATCCATTGTGCAAGTTAGAAGTGCATCATACTAGGGTCAAATTCGCATAATGCTTGATGAAAGTGCACCGTACCATAGGGCACGGTGCATTATTAATTGTGGAGCTACATGATTCTAATGTGCAAGGTGCATAGTGGAAGTACACCATACTAAGGTGTAAAGTACAAGGGGGGTGAGAGAGCATTATACTAAGTTACATTATGCATAGTAGAATTGCACTATACCAAGGCACACAATGCTTCTTGCATGATCGGACTACAAAATATAAAGGTGCACTGCGCACAGTGGAAATACACTATACACAGGTCCACTATCTATTGTACATGGTAGAAGTTCATTATACTAGGGTCAAATTCGCATAATGCATGATTAAATTTCACCGTACCATAGGGCATGGTGCATTGTGAATGGTTGAACTACATGATTCTAATGTGCAAGGTGCATAGTGGAAGTACACCATACCGAGGTGCAAAGTACAAGGAGGTGAGAGAGCACTATACTAAGTTACATTATACATAGTGGAAATGCACTTTGGACCAAGGCACGAAATGCTTATTGCATGGTCGAACTACAAAATATAAAGGTTTATTGTGTATAGTGGAAATACATTATACAAAGGTCCACTATCTGTTGTACATGGTGGAAGTGCATTATACTAGGGTCAAATTCGCATAGTGCATGATGAAAATGCACTATACCATAGGGCACGATGCATTATGAATGGTGGAACTACATGATTCTAATGTGCAAGGTGCATAGTGGAAGTAGACCATACTAAGGTACAAAGTACAAGGAGGTGAGAGAGCACTATACTAAGTTACATTATGCATAGTGGAATTGCACTAGACCAAGGCACACAATGCTTATTGCATGGTCGAACTACAAAATATAAAGATGCACTCGCGCATAGTGGAAATACACTATACACAAGCCCACTATCTATTGTACATGGTGGAAGTGTATCATACTAGGGTCAAATTCGCATAATGCATGATGAAACTGCACCTTACCATAGGACATGGTGCATTGTGAATGGTTGAACTAGATGATTCTAATGTACAAGGTGCATAGTGGGAGTATACCATACTAAGGTGCAAAGTACAAGGAGGGGAGAGAGCACTTTACCAATTTACATTATGCATAGTGGAATTGCACTAAACCAAGGCATACAATGCTTGTTCTATGGTCTAATTACAAAATATAAAGGCGCACTATGCATAGTGGAAATTCACTATAATAAGGTCCACTATCCATTGTGCAAGTTAGAAGTGCATCATACTAGCGTCAAATTCGCATAATGCTTAATGAAAGTGCACCGTACCATAGGGCACGGTGCATTATTAATTGTGGAGCTACATGATTCTAATGTGCAAGGTGCATAGTGGAAGTACACCATACTAAGGTGTAAAGTACAAGGGGGGTGAGAGAGCACTATACTAAGTTACATTATGCATAGTGGAATTGCACTAGACCAAGGCACACAATGCTTATTGCATGGTCGGACTACAAAATATAAAGGTGCACTTGCGCACGGTGGAAATACACTATACACGGGTCCACTATCTATTGTACATGGTAGAAGTTCATTATACTAGGGTCAAATTCGCATAATGCATGATTAAATTTCACCGTACCATAGGGCATGGTGCATTGTGAATGGTTGAACTACATGATTCTAATGTGCAAGGTGCATAGTGGAAGTACACCATACCGAGGTGCAAAGTACAAGGAGGTGAGAGAGCACTATACTAAGTTACATTATGCATAGTGGAATTGCACTTTGGACCAAGGCACGAAATGCTTATTGCATGGTCGAACTACAAAATATAAAGGTTTATTGTGTATAGTGGAAATACACTATACACAGGTCCACTATCTGTTGTACATGGTGGAAGTGCATTATACTAGGGTCAAATTCGCATAGTGCATGATGAAAGTGCACTGTACCATAGGGCACGGTGCATTATGAATGGTGGAACTACATGATTCTAATGTGCAAGGTGCATAGTGGAAGTAGACCATACTAAGGTACAAAGTACAAGGAGGTGAGAGAGCACTATACTAAGTTACATTATGCATAGTGGAATTGCACTAGACCAAGGCACACAATGCTTATTGCATGGTCGAACTACAAAATATAAAGATGCACTGCGCATAGTGGAAATACACTATACACAAGCCCATCTATTGTACATGGTGGAAGTGTATCATACTAGGGTCAAATTCGCATAATGCATGATGAAACTGCACCTTACCATAGGAGATGGTGCATTGTGAATGGTTGAACTAGATGATTCTAATGTACAAGGTGCATAGTGGGAGTATACCATACTAAGGTGCAAAGTACAAGGAGGGGAGAGAGCACTATACCAATTTACATTATGCATAGTGGAATTGCACTAGACCAAGGGCATACAATGCTTGTTGTATGGTCTAACTACAAAATATAAAGGCGCACTATGCATAGTGGAAATTCACTATAATAAGGTCCACTATCCATTGTGCAAGTTAGAAGTGCATCATACTAGGGTCAAATTCGCATAATGCTTGATGAAAGTGCACCGTACCATAGGGCACGGTGCATTATTAATTGTGGAGCTACATGATTCTAATGTGCAAGGTGCATAGTGGAAGTACACCATACTAAGGTGTAAAGTACAAGGGGGGTGAGAGAGCACTATACTAAGTTACATTATGCATAGTGGAATTGCACTAGACCAAGGCACACAATGCTTATTGCATGGTCGGACTACAAAATATAAAGGTGCACTGCGCACAGTGGAAATACACTATACACAGGTCCACTATCTATTGTACATGGTAGAAGTTCATTATACTAGGGTCAAATTCGCATAATGCATGATTAAATTTCACCGTACCATAGGGCATGGTGCATTGTGAATGGTTGAACTACATGATTCTAATGTGCAAGGTGCATAGTGGAAGTACACCATACCGAGGTGCAAAGTACAAGGAGGTGAGAGAGCACTATACTAAGTTACATTATGCATAGTGGAATTGCACCGGACCAAGGCACGTAAATGCTTCTTGCATGGTCGAACTACAAAATATAATGGTTTATTGTGTATAGTGGAAATACACTATACACAGGTCCACTATCTGTTGTACATGGTGGAAGTGCATTATACTAGGGTCAAATTCGCATAGTGCATGATGAAAGTGCACTGTACCATAGGGCACGGTGCATTATGAATGGTGGAACTACATGATTCTAATGTGCAAGGTGCATAGTGGAAGTAGACCATACTAAGGTACAAAGTACAAGGAGGTGAGAGAGCACTATACTAAGTTACATTATGCATAGTGGAATTGCACTAGACCAAGGCACACAATGCTTATTGCATGGTCGAACTACAAAATATAAAGATGCCTTGCGCATAGTGGAAATACACTATACACAAGCCCATCTATTGTACATGGTGGAAGTGTATCATACTAGGGTCAAATTCGCATAATGCATGATGAAACTGCACCTTACCATAGGACATGGTGCATTGTGAATGGTTGAACTAGATGATTCTAATGTACAAGGTGCATAGTGGGAGTATACCATACTAAGGTGCAAAGTACAAGGAGGGGAGAGAGCACTATACCAATTTACATTATGCATAGTGGAATTGCAATAGACCAAAGGCATACAATGCTTGTTGTATGGTCTAACTACAAAATATAAAGGCGCACTATGCATAGTGGAAATTCACTATAATAAGGTCCACTATCCATTGTGCAAGTTAGAAGTGCATCATACTAGGGTCAAATTCGCATAATGCTTGACGAAAGTGCACCGTACCATAGGGCACGGTGCATTATTAATTGTGGAGCTACATGATTCTAATGTGCAAGGTGCATAGTGGAAGTACACCATACTAAGGTGTAAAGTACAAGGGGGGTGAGAGAGCACTATACTAAGTTACATTATGCATAGTGGAATTGCACTAGACCAAGGCACACAATGCTTATTGCATGGTCGGACTACAAAATATAAAGGTGCACCGCGCACGGTGGAAATACACTATACACGGGTCCACTATCTATTGTACATGGTAGAAGTTCATTATACTAGGGTCAAATTCGCATAATGCATGATTAAATTTCACCGTACCATAGGGCATGGTGCATTGTGAATGGTTGAACTACATGATTCTAATGTGCAAGGTGCATAGTGGAAGTACACCATACCGAGGTGCAAAGTACAAGGAGGTGAGAGAGCACTATACTAAGTTACATTATGCATAGTGGAATTGCCTTGGACCAAGGCACAGAAATGCTTATTGCATGGTCGAACTACAAAATATAAAGGTTTATTGTGTATAGTGGAAATACACTATACACGGGTCCACTATACGTTGTACATGGTGGAAGTGCATTATACTAGGGTCAAATTCGCATAGTGCATGATGAAAGTGCACTGTACCATAGGGCACGGTGCATTATGAATGGTGGAACTACATGATTCTAATGTGCAAGGTGCATAGTGGAACTAGACCATACTAAGGTACAAAGTACAAGGAGGTGAGAGAGCACTATACTAAGTTACATTATGCATAGTGGAATTGCACTAGACCAAGGCACACAATGCTTATTGCATGGTCGAACTACAAAATATAAAGATGCACTGCGCATAGTGGAAATACACTATACACATGTCCACTATCTATTGTACATGGTAGAAGTTCATTATACTAGGGTCAAATTCGCATAATGCATGATTAAATTTCACCGTACCATAGGGCATGGTGCATTGTGAATGGTTGAACTACATGATTCTAATGTGCAAGGTGCATAGTGGAAGTACACCATACTGAGGTGCAAAGTACAAGGAGGTGAGAGAGCACTATACTAAGTTACATTATGCATAGTGGAATTGCACTGGACCAAGGCACGAAATGCTTCTTGCATGGTCGAACTACAAAATATAAAGGTTTATTGTGTATAGTGGAAATACACTATACACGGGTCCACTATCCGTTGTACATGGTGGAAGTGCATTATACTAGGGTCAAATTCGCATAGTGCATGATGAAAGTGCACCGTACCATAGGGCATGGTGCATTATGAATGGTGGAACTACATGATTCTAATGTGCAAGGTGCATAGTGGAAGTAGACCATACTAAGGTACAAAGTACAAGGAGGTGAGAGAGCACTATACTAAGTTACATTATGCATAGTGGAATTGCACTAGACCAAGGCACACAATGCTTATTGCATGGTCGAACTACAAAATATAAAGATGCACTGCGCATAGTGGAAATACACTATACACAAGCCCATCTATTGTACATGGTGGAAGTGTATCATACTAGGGTCAAATTCGCATAATGCATGATGAAACTGCACCTTACCATAGGACATGGTGCATTGTGAATGGTTGAACTAGATGATTCTAATGTACAAGGTGCATAGTGGAAGTATACCATACTAAGGTGCAAAGTACAAGGAGGGGGAGAGAGCACTATACCAATTTACATTATGCATAGTGGAATTGCACTAGACCAAGGGCATACAATGCTTGTTGTATGGTCTAACTACAAAATATAAAGGCGCACTATGCATAGTGGAAATTCACTATAATAAGGTCCACTATCCATTGTGCAAGTTAGAAGTGCATCATACTAGGGTCAAATTCGCATAATGCTTGATGAAAGTGCACCGTACCATAGGGCACGGTGCATTATTAATTGTGGAGCTACATGATTCTAATGTGCAAGGTGCATAGTGGAAGTACACCATACTAAGGTTTAAATTACAAGGGGGGTGAGAGAGCACTATACTAAGTTACATTATACATAGTAGTATTGCACTATACCAAGGCACACAATGCTTATTCCATGGTCGGACTACAAAATATAAAGGTGCACTGCGCACAGTGGAAATACACTATACACAGGTCCACTATCTATTGTACATGGTAGAAGTGCATTATACTAGGGTCAAATTCGCATAATGCATGATTAAATTTCACCGTACCATAGGGCATGGTGCATTGTGAATGGTGGAACTACATGATTCTAATGTGCAAGGTGCATAGTGGAAGTACACCATACTGAGGTGCAAAGTACAAGGAGGTGAGAGAGCACTATACTAAGTTACATTATGCATAGTGGAATTGCACTTTGGACCAAGGCACGAAATGCTTATTGCATGGTCGAACTACAAAATATAAAGGTTTATTGTGTATAGTGGAAATACACTATACACAGGTCCACTATCTGTTGTACATGGTGGAAGTGCATTATACTAGGGTCAAATTCGCATAGTGCATGATGAAAGTGCACTATACCATAGGGCACGGTGCATTATGAATGGTGGAACTACATGATTTTAATGTGCAAGGTGCATAGTGGAAGTAGACCATACTAAGGTACAAAGTACAAGGAGGTGAGAGAGCACTATACTAAGTTACATTATGCATAGTGGAATTGCACTAGACCAAGGCACACAATGCTTATTGCATGGTCGAACTACAAAATATAAAGATGCACTGCGCATAGTGGAAATACACTATACACAAGCCCATCTATTGTACATGGTGGAAGTGTATCATACTAGGGTCAAATTCGGATAATGCATGATGAAACCGCACCTTACCATAGGACATGGTGCATTGTGAATGGTTGAACTAGATGATTCTAATGTACAAGGTGCATAGTGGGAGTATACCATACTAAGGTGCAAAGTAGTAGGAGGGGAGAGAGCACTATACCAATTTACATTATGCATAGTGGAATTGCACTAGACCAAGGGCATACAATGCTTGTTGTATGGTCTAACTATAAAATATAAAGGCGCACTATGCATAGTGGAAATTCACTATAATAAGGTCCACTATCCATTGTGCAAGTTAGAAGTGCATCATACTAGGGTCAAATTCGCATAATGCTTGATGAAAGTGCACCGTACCATAGGGCACGGTGCATTATTAATTGTGGAGCTACATGATTCTAATGTGCAAGGTGCATAGTGGAAGTACACCATACTAAGGTGTAAAGTACAAGGGGGTGAGAGAGCACTATACTAAGTTACATTATGCATAGTGGAATTGCACTAGACCAAGGCACACAATGCTTATTGCATGGTCGGACTACAAAATATAAAGGTGCACTGCGCACGGTGGAAATACACTATACACGGGTCCACTATCTATTGTACATGGTAGAAGTTCATTATACTAGGGTCAAATTCGCATAATGCATGATTAAATTTCACCGTACCATAGGGCATGGTGCATTGTGAATGGTTGAACTACATGATTCTAATGTGCAAGGTGCATAGTGGAAGTACACCATAGCGAGGTGCAAAGTACAAGGAGGTGAGAGAGCACTATACTAAGTTACATTATGCATAGTGGAATTGCCTTGGACCAAGGCAAGAAATGCTTATTGCATGGTCGAACTACAAAATATAAAGGTTTATTGTGTATAGTGGAAATACACTATACACAGGTCCACTATCTGTTGTACATGGTGGAAGTGCATTATACTAGGGTCAAATTCGCATGATTCTAATGTGCATGGTCGAACTACAAAATATAAAGATGCGCTGCGCATAGTGGAAATACACTATACACAAGCCCATCTATTGTACATGGTGGAAGTGTATCATACTAGTGTCAAATTCGCATAATGCATGATGAAACTGCACCTTACCATAGGACATGGTGCATTGTGAATGGTTGAACTAGATGATTCTAATGTACAAGGTGCATAGTGGGAGTATACCATAATAAGGTGCAAAGTACAAGGAGGGGAGAGAGCACTATACCAATTTACATTATGCATAGTGGAATTGCACTAGACCAAGGGCATACAATGCTTGTTGTATGGTCTAACTACAAAATATAAAGGCGCACTATGCATAGTGGAAATTCACTATAATAAGGTCCACTATCCATTGTGCAAGTTAGAAGTGCATCATACTAGGGTAAAATTCGCATAATGCTTGATGAAAGTGCACCGTACCATAGGGCACGGTGCATTATTAATTGTGGAGCTACATGATTCTAATGTGCAAGGTGCATAGTGGAAGTACACCATACTAAGGTGTAAAGTACAAGGGGGGTGAGAGAGCATTATACTAAGTTACATTATGCATAGTAGAATTGCACTATACCAAGGCACACAATGCTTCTTGCATGATCGGACTACAAAATATAAAGGTGCACTGCGCACAGTGGAAATACACTATACACAGGTCCACTATCTATTGTACATGGTAGAAGTTCATTATACTAGGGTCAAATTCGCATAATGCATGATTAAATTTCACCGTACCATAGGGCATGGTGCATTGTGAATGGTTGAACTACATGATTCTAATGTGCAAGGTGCATAGTGGAAGTACACCATACTGAGGTGCAAAGTACAAGGAGGTGAGAGAGCACTATACTAAGTTACATTATACATAGTGGAAATGCACTGGACCAAGGCACAGAAATGCTTATTGCATGGTCGAACTACAAAATATAAAGGTTTATTGTGTATAGTGGAAATACACTATACACAGGTCCACTATCTCGTTGTACATGGTGGAAGTGCATTATACTAGGGTCAAATTCGCATAGTGCATGATGAAAGTGCACTATACCATAGGGCACGATGCATTATGAATGGTGGAACTACATGATTCTAATGTGCAAGGTGCATAGTGGAAGTAGACCATACTAAGGTACAAAGTACAAGGAGGTGAGAGAGCACTATACTAAGTTACATTATGCATAGTGGAATTGCACTAGACCAAGGCACACAATGCTTATTGCATAGTCGAACTACAAAACATAAAGATGCACTTGCGCATAGTGGAAATACACTATACACAAGCCCACTATCTATTGTACATGGTGGAAGTGTATCATACTAGGGTCAAATTCGCATAATGCATGGTGAAACTGCACCTTACCATAGGACATGTTGCATTGTGAATGGTTGAACTAGATGATTCTAATGTACAAGGTGCATAGTGGGAGTATACCATACTAAGGTGCAAAGTACAAGGAGGGGAGAGAGCACTATACCAATTTACATTATGCATAGTGGAATTGCACTAGACCAAGGGCATATAATGCTTGTTGTATGGTCTAACTACAAACTATAAAGGCGCAGTATGCATAGTGGAAATTCACTATAATAAGGTCCACTATCCATTATGCAAGTTAGAAGTGCATCATACTAGGGTCAAATTCGCATAATGCTTGATGAAAGTGCACCGTACCATAGGGCACGATGTATTATTAATTGTGGACCTACATGATTCTAATGTGCAAGGTGCATAGTGGAAGTACACCATACTAAGGTGCAAAGTACAAGGGGGTGGGGAGAGCACTATACTAAGTTACATAATGCATAGTAGAATTGCACTAGACCAAGGCACACAATGCTTATTGCATGGTCGGACTATAAAATATAAAGGTGCACTACGCACAGTGGAAATACACTATACACAGGTCCAGTATCTATTGTACATGGTAGAAGTGCATTATACTAGGGTCAAATTCGCATAATGCATGATTAAATTTCACAGTACCATAGGGCATGGTGCATTGTGAATGGTTGAACTACATGATTCTAATGTGCAAGGTGCATAGTGGAAGTACACCATACTGAGGTGCAAAGTACAAGGAGGTGAGAGAGCACTATACTAAGTTACATTATGCATAGTGGAATTGCACTGGACCAAGGCACAGAAATGCTTATTGCATGGTCGAACTACAAAATATAAAGATTTATTGTGTATAGTGGAAATACACTATACACAGGTCCACTATCTGTTGTACATGGTGGAAGTGCATTATACTAGGGTCAAATTCGCATAGTGCATGATGAAAGTGCACTGTACCATAGGGCACGGTGCATTATGAATGGCGAAACTACATGATTCTACTGTGCAAGGTGCATAGTGGAAGTAGACCATACTAAGGTACAAAGTACAAGGAGGTGAGAGAGCACTATACTAAGTTACATTATGCATAGTGGAATTGCACTAGACCAAGGCACACAATGCTTATTGCATGGTCGAACTACAAAATATAAAGATGCACCGCGCATAGTGGAAATACACTATACAAAAGCCCACTATCTATTGTACATGGTGGAAGTGTATCATACTAGGGTCAAATTCGCATAATGCATGATGAAACTGCACCTTACCATAGGACATGGTTCATTGTGAATGGTTGAACTAGATGATTCTAATGTACAAGGTGCATAGTGGGAGTATACCATACTAAGGTGAAAAGTACAAGGAGGGGAGAGAGCACTATACCAATTTACATTATGCATAGTGGAATTGCACTAAACCAAGGCATACAATGCTTGTTGTATGGTGTAACTACAAAATATAAAGGCGCACTATGCATAGTGGAAATTCACTATAATAAGGTCCACTATCCATTGTGCAAGTTAGAAGTGCATCATACTAGGATCAAATTCGCATAATGCTTGATGAAAGTGCACCGTACCATAGGGCACGGTGCATTATTAATTGTGGAGCTACATGATTCTAATGTGCAAGGTGCATAGTGGAAGTACACCATACTAAGGTGCAAAGTACAAGGGGGTGGGAGAGCACTATACTAAGGTTACATTATGCATAGTGGAATTGCACTAGACCAAGGCACACAATGCTTATTGCATGGTCGGACTATAAAATATAAAGGTGCACTGCGCACAGTGGAAATACACTATACACAGGTCCACTATCTATTGTACATGGTAGAAGTGCATTATACTAGGGTCAAATTCGCATAATGCATGATTAAATTTCACCGTACCATAGGGCATGGTGCATTGTGAATGGTTGAACTACATGATTCTAATGTGCAAGGTGCATAGTGGAAGTACACCATACTGAGGTGCAAAGTACAAGGAGGTGAGAGAGCACTATACTAAGTTACATTATGCATAGTGGAATTGCACTAGACCAAGGCACACAATGCTTATTGCATGGTCGGACTATAAAATATAAAGGTGCACTGCGCACAGTGGAAATACACTATACACAAGCCCACTATCTATTGTACATGGTGGAAGTGTATCATACTAGGGTCAAATTCGCATAATGCATGATGAAACTGCACCTTACCATAGGACATGGTGCATTGTGAATGGTTGAACTAGATGATTCTAATGTACAAGGTGCATAGTGGGAGTATACCATACTAAGGTACAAAGTACAAGGAGGTGAGAGAGCACTATACTATGTTACATTATGCATTTCGGAATTGCACTAAACCAAGGCATACAATGCTTGTTGTATGGTCTAACTAAAAAATATAAAGGCGCACTATGCATAGTGAAAATTCACTATAATAAGGTCCACTATCCATTGTGCAAGTTAGAAGTGCATCATACTAGGGTGAAATTCGCATAATGCTTGATGAAAGTGCACCGTACCATAGGGCACGGTGCATTATTAATTGTGGAGCTACATGATTCTAATGTGCAAGGTGCATAGTGGAAGTACACCATACTAAGGTGCAAAGTACAAGGGGGTGAGTGAGCACTATACTAAGTTACATTATGCATAGTGGAATTGCACTAGACCAAGGCACACAATGGTTATTGCATGGTCGGACTACAAAATATAAAGGTGCACTGCGCACAGTGGAAATACACTATACACAGGTCCACTATCTATTGTACATGGTAGAAGTGCATTATACTAGGGTCAAATTCGCATAATGCATGATTAAATTTCACGTACCATAGGGCATGGTGCATTGTGAATGGTTGAACCACATGATTCTAATGTGCAAGGTGCATAGTGGAAGTACACCATGCGAGGTGCAAAGTACAAGGAGGTGAGAGAGCACTATACTAAGTTACATTATGCATAGTGGAATTGCACTGGACCAAGGCAAGAAATGCTTATTGCATGGTCGAACTACAAAATATAAAGGTTTATTGTGTATAGTGGAAATACACTATACACAGGTCCACTATCTGTTGTACATGGTGGAAGTGCATTATACTAGGGTCAAATTCGCATATTGCATGATGAAAGTGCAGTGTACCATAGGGCACGGTGCATTATGAATGGTGGAACTACATGATTCTAATGTGCAAGGTGCATAGTGGAAGTAGACCATACTAAGGTTCAAAGTACAAGGAGGTGAGAGAGCAATATACTAAGTTACATTATGCATAGTGGAATTGCACTAGACCAAGGCACACAATGCTTATTGCATGGTCGAACTACAAAATATAAAGATGCACTGCGCATAGTGGAAATACACTATACACAAGCCCACTATATATTGTACATGGTGGAAGTGTATCATACTAGGGTCAAATTCGCATAATGCATGATGAAACTGCACCTTACCATAGGACATGGTGCATTGTGAATGGTTGAACTAGATGATTCTAATGTACAAGGTGCATAGTGGGAGTATACCATACTAAGGTGCAAAGTACAAGGAGGGGAGAGAGCACTATACCAATTTACATTATGCATAGTGGAATTGCACTAAACCAAGGCATACAATGCTTGTTGTATGGTCTAACTACAAAATATAAAGGCGCACTATGCATAGTGGAAATTAACTATAATAAGGTCCACAATCCATTGTGCAAGTTAGAAGTGCATCATACTAGCGTCAAATTCGCATAATGCTTGATGAAAGTGCACCGTACCATAGGGCACGGTGCATTATTAATTGTGGAGCTACATGATTCTAATGTGCAAGGTGCATATTGGAAGTACACCATAGTAAGGTGCAAAGTACAAGGGGGTGAGAGAGCACGATACTAAATTACATTATGCATAGTGGAATTGCACTAGACCAAGGCACAGAAATGGTTATTGCATGGTCGAACTACAAAATATAAAGGTTTATTGTGTATAGTGGAAATACACTATACACAGGTCCACTATCTATTGTACATGGTGGAAGTGCATTATACTAGGGTCAAATTCGCATATTGCATGATGAAAGTGCATTGTACCATAGGGCACGGTGCATTATGAATGGTGGAACTACATGATTCTAATGTGCAAGGTGCATAGTGGAAGTAGACCATACTAAGGTACAAAGTACAAGGAGGTGAGAGAGCACTATACTAAGTTACATTATGCATAGTGGAATTGCACTAGACCAAGGCACACAATGCTTATTGCATGGTCGAACTACAAAATATAAAGATGCCTCGCGCATAGTGGAAATACACTATACACAAGCCCACTTTCTATTGTACATGGTGGAAGTGTATCATACTAAGGTGCAAAGTACAAGGAGGGGAGAGAGCACTACACCAATTTACATTATGCATAGTGGAATTGCACTAGACCAAGGGCATACAATGCTTGTTGTATGGTCTAACTACAAAATATAAAGGCGCACTATGCATAGTGGAAATTCACTATAATAAGGTCCACTGTCCATTGTGCAAGTTAGAAGTGCATCATACTAGGGTCAAATTCGCATAATGCTTGATGAAAGTGCACCGTACTATAGGGCACGGTGCATTATTAATTGTGGAGCTACATGATTCTAATGTGCAAGGTGCATAGTGGAAGTACACCATACTAAGGTGCAAAGTACAAGGGGGTGAGAGAGCACTGTACTAAGTTACATTATGCATAGTGGAATTGCATTAGACCAAGGCACACAATGCTTATTGCATGGTCGGACTACAAAATATAAAGGTGCACTGCGTACAGTGGAAATACACTATACACAGGTCCACTATCTATTGTACATGGTAGAAGTGCATTATACTAGGGTCAAATTCGCATAATGCATGATTAAATTTCACCGTACCATAGGGCATGGTGCATTGTGAATGGTTGAACTAGATGATTCTAATGTACAAGGTGCATAGTGGGAGTATACCATACTAAGGTGCAAAGTACAAGGAGGGGAGAGAGCACTATACGAATTTACATTATGCATAGTGGAATTGCACTAAACCAAGGCATATAATGCTTGTTGTATGGTCTAACTACAAAATATAAAGGCGCACTATACATAGTGGAAATTCAATATAATAAGGTCCACTATCCATTGTGCAAGTTAGAAGTGCATCATACTAGGGTGAAATTCGCATAATGCTTGATGAAAGTGCACCGTACCATAGGGCACGGTGCATTATTAATTGTGGAGCTACATGATTCTAATGTGCAAGGTGCATAGTGGAAGTACACCATACTAAGGTGCAAAGTACAAGGGGGTGAGAGAGCACTATACTAAGTTACATTATGCATAGTGGAATTGCACTAGACCAAGGCACACAATGGTTATTGCATGGTCGGACTATAAAATATAAAGGTGCACTGCGCACAGTGGAAATACACTATACACAGGTCCACTATCTATTGTACATGGTAGAAGTGCATTATACTAGGGTCAAATTCGCATAATGCATGATTAAATTTCACCGTACCATAGGGCATGATGCATTGTGAATGCTTGAACTACATGATTCTAATGTGCAAGGTGCATAGTGGAAGTACACCATGCTATGCGAGGTGCAAAGTACAAGGAGGTGAGAGAGCACTATACTAAGTTACATTATGCATAGTGGAATTTGCTCTGGGACCAAGGCACAGAAATGCTTATTGCATGGTCGAACTACAAAATATAAAGGTTTATTGTGTATAGTGGAAATACACTATACACAGGTCCACTATCTATTGTACATGGTAGAAGTGCATTATACTAGGGTCAAATTCGCATAATGCATGATTAAATTTCACCGTACCATAGGGCATGGTGCATTGTGAATGGTTGAACTACATGATTCTAATGTGCAAGGTGCATAGTGGAAGTACACCATGCGAGGTGCAAAGTACAAGGAGGTGAGAGAGCACTATACTAAGTTACATTATGCATAGTGGAATTGCAGTGCATTATT
Source organism: Linum usitatissimum (assembly GCA_030674075.2). Classification (NCBI taxonomy): domain Eukaryota; kingdom Viridiplantae; phylum Streptophyta; class Magnoliopsida; order Malpighiales; family Linaceae; genus Linum; species Linum usitatissimum. The sequence continues at coordinate 38,989 of JAUJYP020001270.1, forward strand.
GGACCAAGGCTCATAGGGCATGGTGCATTGTGAATGGTGAGTGGGGGGGGAAGGGAGGGGAGTTTTGGGAAATGCTTATTGCATGGTCGAACTACAAAATATAAAGGTTTATTGTGTGTAGTGGAAATACACTATACACATAACATGGAAGTCCACTATCATAGTACATGATTGTACATGGTGGAAGTGCATTATACTAGGGTCAAATTCGCATAGTGCATGATGAAAGTGCAAGTTAGTACCATAGGGCACGGTGCATTATGAATGGTGGAACTACATAATTCTAATGTGCAAGGTGCATAGTGGAAGTAGACCATACTAAGGTACAAAGTACAAGGAGGTGAGAGAGCAATATACTAAGTTACATTATGCATAGTGGAATTGCACTAGACCAAGGCACACAATGCTTATTGCATGGTCGAACTAAAAAATATAAAGATGCACCATACTGCGCATAGTGGAAATACACTATACACAAGCCCACTATATATTGTACATGGTGGAAGTGTATCATACTAGGGTCAAATTCGCATAATGCATGATGAAACTGCACCTTACCATAGGACATGGTGCATTGTGAATGGTTGAACTAGATGATTCTAATGTACAAGGTGCATAGTGGGAGTATACCATACTAAGGTGCAAAGTACAAGGAGGGGAGGGAGCACTATACCAATTTACATTATGCATAGTGGAATTGCACTAAACCAAGGCATACAATGCTTGTTGTATGGTCTAACTACAAAATATAAAGGCGCACTATGCATAGTGGAAATTAACTATAATAAGGTCCACAATCCATTGTGCAAGTTAGAAGTGCATCATACTAGCGTCAAATTCGCATAATGCTTGATGAAAGTGCACCGTACCATAGGGCACGGTGCATTATTAATTGTGGAGCTACATGATTCTAATGTGGAAGGTGCACATGGAAGTACACCATAGTAAGGTGCAAAGTACAAGGGGGTGAGAGAGCACGATACTAAGTTACATTATGCATAGTGGAATTGCACTTTGGACCAAGGCACGAAAATGCTTATTGCATGGTCGAACTACAAAATATAAAGGTTTATTGTGTATAGTGGAAATACACTATACATAGGTCCACTATCTGTTGTACATGGTGGAAGTGCATTATACTAGGGTCAAATTCGCATATTGCATGATGAAAGTGCATTGTACCATAGGGCACGGTGCATTATGAATGGTGGAACTACATGATTCTAATGTGCAAGGTGCATAGTGGAAGTTGACCATACTAAGGTACAAAGTACAAGGAGGTGAGAGAGCACTATACTAAGTTACATTATGCATAGTGGAATTGCACTAGACCAAGGCACACAATGCTTATTGCATGGTCGAACTACAAAATATAAAGATGCACTGCGCATAGTGGAAATACACTATACACAAGCCCACTTTCTATTGTACATGGTGGAAGTGTATCATACTAGGGTCAAATTCGCATAATGCACGATGAAACCGCACCTTACCATAGGACATGGTGCATTGTGAATGGTTGAACTAGATGATTCTAATGTACAAGGTGCATAGTGGGAGTATACCATACTAAGGTGCAAAGTACAAGGAGGGGAGAGAGCACTATACCAATTTACATTATGCATAGTGGAATTGCACTAGACCAAGGGCATACAATGCTTGTTGTATGGTCTAACTACAAAATATAAAGGCGCACTATGCATAGTGGAAATTCACTATAATAAGGTCCACTGTCCATTGTGCAAGTTAGAAGTGCATCATACTAGGGTCAAATTCGCATAATGCTTGATGAAAGTGCACCGTACTATAGGGCACGGTGCATTATTAATTGTGGAGCTACATGATTCTAATGTGCAAGGTGCATAGTGGAAGTACACCATACTAAGGTGCAAAGTACAAGGGGGTGAGAGAGCACTATACTAAGTTACATTATGCATAGTGGAATTGCATTAGACCAAGGCACACAATGCTTATTCCATGGTCGGACTACAAAATATAAAGGTGCACTGCGCACGGTGGAAATACACTATACACGGGTCCACTATCTATTGTACATGGTAGAAGTGCATTATACTAGGGTCAAATTCGCATAATGCATGATTAAATTTCACCGTACCATAGGGCATGGTGCATTGTGAATGGTTGAACTAGATGATTCTAATGTACAAGGTGCATAGTGGGAGTATACCATACTAAGGTGCAAAGTACAAGGAGGGGAGAGAGCACTATACCAATTTACATTATGCAAAGTGGAATTGCACTAAACCAAGGCATATAATGCTTGTTGTATGGTCTAACTACAAAATATAAAGGCGCACTATACATAGGGGAAATTCAATATAATAAGGTCCACTATCCATTGTGCAAGTTAGAAGTGCATCATACTAGCGTCAAATTCGCATAATGCTTGATGAAAGTGCACCGTACCATAGGGCACGGTGCATTATTAATTGTGGAGCTACATGATTCTAATGTGCAAGGTGCATAGTGGAAGTACACCATACTAAGGTGCAAAGTACAAGGAGGTGAGAGAGCACTATACTAAGTTACATTATGCATAGTGGAATTGCACTAGACCAAGGCACAGAAACGCTTATTGCATGGTCGAACTACAAAATATAAAGGTTTATTGTGTATAGTGGAAATACCCTATACACAGGTCCACTATCTGTTGTACATGGTGGAAGTGCATTATACTAGGGTCAAATTCGCATATTGCATGATGAAAGTGCATTGTACCATAGGGCACGGTGCATTATGAATGGTGGAACTACATGATTCTAATGTGCAAGGTGCATAGTGGAAGTTGACCATACTAAGGTACAAAGTACAAGGAGGTGAGAGAGCACTATACTAAGTTACATTATGCATAGTGGAATTGCACTAGACCAAGGCACACAATGCTTATTGCATGGTCGAACTACAAAATATAAAGATGCACTGCGCATAGTGGAAATACACTATACACAAGCCCACTTTCTATTGTACATGGTGGAAGTGTATCATACTAGGGTCAAATTCGCATAATGCACGATGAAACTGCACCTTACCATAGGACATGGTGCATTGTGAATGGTTGAACTAGATGATTCTAATGTACAAGGTGCATAGTGGGAGTATACCATACTAAGGTGCAAAGTACAAGGAGGGGAGAGAGCACTATACCAATTTACATTATGCATAGTGGAATTGCACTAAACCAAGGCATATAATGCTTGTTGTATGGTCTAACTACAAAATATAAAGGCGCACTATACATAGTGGAAATTCAATATAATAAGGTCCACTATCCATTGTGCAAGTTAGAAGTGCATCATACTAGCGTCAAATTCGCATAATGCTTGATGAAAGTGCACCGTACCATAGGGCACGGTGCATTATTAATTGTGGAGCTACATGATTCTAATGTGCAAGGTGCATAGTGGAAGTACACCATACTAAGGTGCAAAGTACAAGGAGGTGAGAGAGCACTATACTAAGTTACATTATGCATAGTGGAATTGCAGTAGACCAAGGCACAGAAACGCTTATTGCATGGTCGAACTACAAAATATAAAGGTTTATTGTGTATAGTGGAAATACACTATACACGGGTCCACTATCCGTTGTACATGGTGGAAGTGCATTATACTAGGGTCAAATTCGCATATTGCATGATGAAAGTGCATTGTACCATAGGGCACGGTGCATTATGAATGGTGGAACTACATGATTCTAATGTGCAAGGTGCATAGTGGAAGTTGACCATACTAAGGTACAAAGTACAAGGAGGTGAGAGAGCACTATACTAAGTTACATTATGCATAGTGGAATTGCACTAGACCAAGGCACACAATGCTTATTGCATGGTCGAACTACAAAATATAAAGATGCACTGCGCATAGTGGAAATACACTATACACAAGCCCACTTTCTATTGTACATGGTGGAAGTGTATCATACTAGGGTCAAATTCGCATAATGCACGATGAAACCGCACCTTACCATAGGACATGGTGCATTGTGAATGGTTGAACTAGATGATTCTAATGTACAAGGTGCATAGTGGGAGTATACCATACTAAGGTGCAAAGTACAAGGAGGGGAGAGAGCACTATACCAATTTACATTATGCATAGTGGAATTGCACTAAACCAAGGCATATAATGCTTGTTGTATGGTCTAACTACAAAATATAAAGGCGCACTATACATAGTGGAAATTCAATATAATAAGGTCCACTATCCATTGTGCAAGTTAGAAGTGCATCATACTAGCGTCAAATTCGCATAATGCTTGATGAAAGTGCACCGTACCATAGGGCACGGTGCATTATTAATTGTGGAGCTACATGATTCTAATGTGCAAGGTGCATAGTGGAAGTACACCATACTAAGGTGCAAAGTACAAGGGGGTGAGAGAGCACTATACTAAGTTACATTATGCATAGTGGAATTGCACTAGACCAAGGCACACAATGCTTATTCAATGGTCGGACTACAAAATATAAAGGTGCACTACGCACGGTGGAAATACACTATACACGAGTGTCCACTATCTATTGTACATGGTAGAAGTGCATTATACTAGGGTCAAATTCGCATAATGCATGATTAAATTTCACCGTACCATAGGGCATGGTGCATTGTGAATGGTTGAACTAGATGATTCTAATGTACAAGGTGCATAGTGGGAGTATACCATACTAAGGTGCAAAGTACAAGGAGGGGAGAGAGCACTATACCAATTTACATTATGCATAGTGGAATTGCACTAAATCAAGGCATATAATGCTTGTTGTATGGTCTAACTACAAAATATAAAGGCGCACTATACATAGTGGAAATTCAATATAATAAGGTCCACTATCCATTGTGCAAGTTAGAAGTGCATCATACTAGCGTCAAATTCGCATAATGCTTGATGAAAGTGCACCGTACCATAGGGCACGGTGCATTATTAATTGTGGAGCTACATGATTCTAATGTGCAAGGTGCATAGTGGAAGTACACCATACTAAGGTGCAAAGTACAAGGGGGTGAGAGAGCACTATACTAAGTTACATTATGCATAGTGGAATTGCACTAGACCAAGGCACACAATGCTTATTGCATGGTCGGACTACAAAATATAAAGGTGCACTACGCACAGTGGAAATACACTATACACAGGTCCACTATCTATTGTACATGGTAGAAGTGCATTATACTAGGGTTAAATTCGCATAATGCATGATTAAATTTCACCGTACCATAGGGCATGGTGCATTGTGAATGGTTGAACTAGATGATTCTAATGTACAAGGTGCATAGTGGGAGTATACCATACTAAGGTGCAAAGTACAAGGAGGGGAGAGAGCACTATACAAATTTACATTATGCATAGTGGAATTGCACTAGACCAAGGGCATACAATGCTTGTTGTATGGTCTAACTACAAAATATAAAGGCGCACTATGCATAGTGGAAATTCACAATAATAAGGTCCACTATCCATTGTGCAAGTTAGAAGTGCATCATACTAGGGTCAAATTCGCATAATGCTTGATGAAAGTGCACCGTACTATAGGGCACGGTGCATTATTAATTGTGGAGCTACATGATTCTAATGTGCAAGGTGCATAGTGGAAGTACACCATACTAAGGTGCAAAGTACAAGGAGGTGAGAGAGCACTATACTAAGTTACATTATGCATAGTGGAATTGCACTAGACCAAGGCACAGAAACGCTTATTGCATGGTCGAACTACTAAATATAAAGGTTTATTGTGTATAGTGGAAATACACTATACACAGGTCCACTATCTGTTGTACATGGTGGAAGTGCATTATACTAGGGTCAAATTCGCATATTGCATGATGAAAGTGCATTGTACCATAGGGCACGGTGCATTATGAATGGTGGAACTACATGATTCTAATGTGCAAGGTGCATAGTGGAAGTTGACCATACTAAGGTACAAAGTACAAGGAGGTGAGAGAGCACTATACTAAGTTACATTATGCATAGTGGAATTGCACTAGACCAAGGCACACAATGCTTATTGCATGGTCGAACTACAAAATATAAAGATGCCTTGCGCATAGTGGAAATACACTATACACAAGCCCACTTTCTATTGTACATGGTGGAAGTGTATCATACTAGGGTCAAATTCGCATAATGCACGATGAAACCGCACCTTACCATAGGACATGGTGCATTGTGAATGGTTGAACTAGATGATTCTAATGTACAAGGTGCATAGTGGGAGTATACCATACTAAGGTGCAAAGTACAAGGAGGGGAGAGAGCACTATACCAATTTACATTATGCATAGTGGAATTGCACTAAACCAAGGCATATAATGCTTGTTGTATGGTCTAACTACAAAATATAAAGGCGCACTATACATAGTGGAAATTCAATATAATAAGGTCCACTATCCATTGTGCAAGTTAGAAGTGCATCATACTAGCGTCAAATTCGCATAATGCTTGATGAAAGTGCACCGTACCATAGGGCACGGTGCATTATTAATTGTGGAGCTACATGATTCTAATGTGCAAGGTGCATAGTGGAAGTACACCATACTAAGGTGCAAAGTACAAGGGGGTGAGAGAGCACTATACTAAGTTACATTATGGATAGTGGAATTGCACTAGACCAAGGCACACAATGCTTATTGCATGGTCGGACTACAAAATATAAAGGTGCACTACGCACAGTGGAAATACACTATACACGAGTCCACTATCTATTGTACATGGTAGAAGTGAATTATACTAGGGTCAAAGTCGCATAATGCATGATTAAATTTCACCGTACCATAGGGCATGGTGCATTGTGAATGGTTGAACTAGATGATTCTAATGTACAAGGTGCATAGTGGGAGTATACCATACTAAGGTGCAAAGTACAAGGAGGGGAGAGAGCACTATACCAATTTACATTATGCATAGTGGAATTGCACTAAATCAAGGCATATAATGCTTGTTGTATGGTCTAACTACAAAATATAAAGGCGCACTATACATATTGGAAATTCAATATAATAAGGTCCACTATCCATTGTGCAAGTTAGAAGTGCATCATACTAGCGTCAAATTCGCATAATGCTTGATGAAAGTGCACCGTACCATAGGGCACGGTGCATTATTAATTGTGGAGCTACATGATTCTAATGTGCAAGGTGCATAGTGGAAGTACACCATACTAAGGTGCAAAGTACAAGGGGGTGAGAGAGCATTATACTAAGTTACATTATGCATAGTGGAATTGCACTAGACCAAGGCACACAATGCTTATTGCATGGTCGAACTACAAAATATAAAGATGCCTTGCGCATAGTGGAAATACACTATACACAAGCCCACTTTCTATTGTACATGGTGGAAGTGTATCATACTAGGGTCAAATTCGCATAATGCACGATGAAGCTGCACCTTACCATAGGACATGGTGCATTGTGAATGGTTGAACTAGATGATTCTAATGTACAAGGTGCATAGTGGGAGTATACCATACTAAGGTGCAAAGTACAAGGAGGGGAGAGAGCACTATACCAATTTACATTATGCATAGTGGAATTGCACTAAACCAAGGCATATAATGCTTGTTGTATGGTCTAACTACAAAATATAAAGGCGCACTATACATAGTGGAAATTCAATATAATAAGGTCCACTATCCATTGTGCAAGTTAGAAGTGCATCATACTAGCGTCAAATTCACATAATGCTTGATGAAAGTGCACCGTACCATAGGGCACGGTGCATTATTAATTGTGGAGCTACATGATTCTAATGTGCAAGGTGCATAGTGGAAGTACACCATACTAAGGTGCAAAGTACAAGGGGGTGAGAGAGCACTATACTAAGTTACATTATGCATAGTGGAATTGCACTAGACCAAGGCACACAATGCTTATTGCATGGTCGGACTACAAAATATAAAGGTGCACTACGCACGGTAGAAATACACTATACACGGAGTCCACTATCTATTGTACATGGTAGAAGTGCATTATACTAGGGTCAAATTCGCATAATGCATGATTAAATTTCACCGTACCATAGGGCATGGTGCATTGTGAATGGTTGAACTAGATGATTCTAATGTACAAGGTGCATAGTGGGAGTATACCATACTAAGGTGCAAAGTACAAGGAGGGGAGAGAGCACTATACCAATTTCCATTATGCATAGTGGAATTGCACTAAATCAAGGCATATAATGCTTGTTGGATGGTCTAACTACAAAATATAAAGGCGCACTATACATAGTGGAAATTCAATATAATAAGGTCAACTATCCATTGTGCAAGTTAGAAGTGCATCATACTAGCGTCAAATTCGCATAATGCTTGATGAAAGTGCACCGTACCATAGGGCACGGTGCATTATTAATTGTGGAGCTACATGATTCTAATGTGCAAGGTGCATAGTGGAAGTACACCATACTAAGGTGCAAAGTACAAGGGGTGAGAGAGCACTATACTAAGTTACATTATGCATAGTGGAATTGCACTAGACCAAGGCACACAATGCTTCTTGCATGGTCGGACTACAAAATATAAAGGTGCACTACGCACGGTGGAAATACACTATACACGAGTCCACTATCTATTGTACATGGTAGAAGTGCATTATACTAGGGTCAAATTCGCATAATGCATGATTAAATTTCACCGTACCATAGGGCATGGTGCATTGTGAATGGTTGAACTAGATGATTCTAATGTACAAGGTGCATAGTGGGAGTATACCATACTAAGGTGCAAAGTACAAGGAGGGGAGAGAGCACTATACCAATTTACATTATGCATAGTGGAATTGCACTAGACCAAGGGCATACAATGCTTGTTGTATGGTCTAACTACAAAATATAAAGGCGCACTATGCATAGTGGAAATTCACAATAATAAGGTCCACTATCCATTGTGCAAGTTAGAAGTGCATCATACTAGGGTCAAATTCGCATAATGCTTGATGAAAGTGCACCGTACTATAGGGCACGGTGCATTATTAATTGTGGAGCTACATGATTCTAATGTGCAAGGTGCATAGTGGAAGTACACCATACTAAGGTGCAAAGTACAAGGAGGTGAGAGAGCACTATACTAAGTTACATTATGCATAGTGGAATTGCACTAGACCAAGGCACAGAAACGCTTATTGCATGGTCGAACTACTAAATATAAAGGTGCACTACACACGGTGGAAATACACTATACACGGGTCCACTATCTATTGTACATGGTAGAAGTGCATTATACTAGGGTCAAATTCGCATAATGCATGATTAAATTTCACCGTACCATAGGGCATGGTGCATTGTGAATGGTTGAACTAGATGATTCTAATGTACAAGGTGCATAGTGGGAGTATACCATACTAAGGTGCAAAGTACAAGGAGGGGAGAGAGCACTATACCAATTTACATTATGCATAGTTGAATTGCACTAAATCAAGGCATATAATGCTTGTTGTATGGTCTAACTACAAAATATAAAGGCGCACTATACATAGTGGAAATTCAATATAATAAGGTCCACTATCCATTGTGCAAGTTAGAAGTGCATCATACTAGCGTCAAATTCGCATAATGCTTGATGAAAGTGCACCGTACCATAGGGCACGGTGCATTATTAATTGTGGAGCTACGGGATTCTAATGTGCAAGGTGCATAGTGGAAGTACACCATACTAAGGTGCAAAGTACAAGGGGGTGAGAGAGCACTATACTAAGTTACATTATGCATAGTGGAATTGCACTAGACCAAGGCACACAATGCTTATTGCGTGGTCGGACTACAAAATATAAAGGTGCACTACGCATAGTGGAAATACACTATACACAGGTCCACTATCTATTGTACATGGTAGAAGTGCATTATACTACGGTCAAATTCGCATAATGCATGATTAAATTTCACCGTACCATAGGGCATGGTGCATTGTGAATGGTTGAACTAGATGATTCTAATGTACAAGGTGCATAGTGGGAGTATACCATACTAAGGTGCAAAGTACAAGGAGGGGAGAGAGCACTATACCAATTTACATTATGCATAGTGGAATTGCACTAAATCAAGGCATATAATGCTTGTTGTATGGTCTAACTACAAAATATAAAGGCGCACTACATAGTGGAAATTCAATATAATAAGGTCCACTATCCATTGTGCAAGTTAGAAGTGCATCATACTAGCGTCAAATTCGCATAATGCTTGATGAAAGTGCACCGTACCATAGGGCACGGTGCATTATTAATTGTGGAGCTACATGATTCTAATGTGCAAGGTGCATAGTGGAAGTACACCATACTAAGGTTGAAAGTACAAGGGGTGAGAGAGCACTATACTAAGTTACATTATGCATAGTGGAATTGCACTAGACCAAGGCACACAATGCTTATTGCATGGTCGGACTACAAAATATAAAGGTGCACTACGCACGGTGGAAATACACTATACACGGGTCCACTATCTATTGTACATGGTAGAAGTGCATTATACTACGGTCAAATTCGCATAATGCATGATTAAATTTCACCGTACCATAGGGCATGGTGCATTGTGAATGGTTGAACTAGATGATTCTAATGTACAAGGTGCATAGTGGGAGTATACCATACTACGGTGCAAAGTACAAGGAGGGGAGAGAGCACTATACCAATTTACATTATGCATAGTGGAATTGCACTAGACCAAGGGCATACAATGCTTGTTGTATGGTCTAACTACAAAATATAAAGGCGCACTATGCATAGTGGAAGTTCAATATAATAAGGTCCACTATCCATTGTGCAAGTTAGAAGTGCATCATACTAGGGTCAAATTCGCATAATGCTTGATGAAAGTGCACCGTACCATAGGGCACGGTGCATTATTAATTGTGGAGCTACATGATTCTAATGTGCAAGGTGCATAGTGGAAGTACACCATACTAAGGTGCAAAGTACAAGGGGGTGAGAGAGCACTATACTAAGTTACATTATGCATAGTGGAATTGCACTAGACCAAGGCACACAATGCTTATTGCACGGTCGGACTACAAAATATAAAGGTGCCTTGCGCACGGTGGAAATACACTATACACAGGTCCACTATCTATTGTACATGGTAGAAGTGCATTATACTACGATCAAATTCGCATAATGCATGATTAAATTTCACCGTACCATAGGGCATGGTGCATTGTGAATGGTTGAACTACATGATTCTAATGTGCAAGGTGCATAGCGGAAGTACACCATGCGAGGTGCAAAGTACAAGGAGGTGAGAGAGCACTATACTAAGTTGCATTATGCATAGTGGAATTGCACTAGACCAAGGCACAGAAATGCTTATTGCATGGTCGAACTACAAAATATAAAGGTTTATTGTGTATAGTGGAAATACACTATACACAGGTCCACTATCTGTTGTACATGGTGGAAGTGCATTATACTAGGGTCAAATTCGCATATTGCATGATGAAAGTGCACTGTACCATAGGGCACGGTGCATTATGAATGGTGGAACTACATGATTCTAATGTGCAAGGTGCATAGTGGAAGTAGACAATACTAAGGTACAAAGTACAAGGAGGCGAGAGAGCACTATACTAAGTTACATTATGCATAATGGAATTGCACTAGACCAAGGCACACAATGCTTATTGCATGGTCGAACTACAAAATATAAAGATGCACTGCGCATAGTGGAAATACACTATACACAAGCCCACTTTCTATTGTACATGGTGGAAGTGTATCATACTAGGGTCAAATTCGCGTAATGCATGATGAAACTGCACCTTACCATAGGACATGGTGCATTGTGAATGGTTGAACTAGATGATTCTAATGTACAAGGTGCATAGTGGGAGTATACCATACTAAGGTGCAAAGTACAAGGAGGGGACAGAGCACTATACCAATTTACATTATGCATAGTGGAATTGCACTAAACCAAGGCATACAATGCTTGTTGTATGGGCTAACTACAAAATATAAAGGCGCATTATACATAGTGGAAATTCAGTATAATAAGGTCCACTATCCATTGTGCAAGTTAGAAGTGCATCATACTAGCGTCAAATTCGCATAATGCTTGATGAAAGTGCACCGTACTATAGGGCACGGTGCATTATTAATTGTGGAGCTACATGATTCTAATGTGCAAGGTGCATAGTGGAAGTACACCATACTAAGGTGCAAAGTACAAGGGGGTGAGAGAGCACTATACTAAGTTACATTATGCATAGTAGAATTGCAATAGACCAAGGCACACAATGCTTATTGCATGGTCGGACTACAAAATATAAAGGTGCACTGCGCACAGTGGAAATACACTATACACAGGTCCACTATCTATTGTACATGGTAGAAGTGCATTATACTAGGGTCAAATTCGCATAATGCATGATTAAATTTCACCGTACCATAGGGCATGGTGCATTGTGAATGGTTGATCTACATGATTCTAATGTGCAATGTGCATAAGTGGAAGTACACCATACCGAGGTGCAAAGTACAAGGAGGTGAGAGAGCACTATACTAAGTTACATTATGCATAGTGGAATTGCACTGGACCAAGGCACGAAACGCTTATTGCATGGTCGAACTACAAAATATAAAGGTTTATTATGTATAGTGGAAATACACTATACACGGTGTCCACTATCCGTTGTACATGGTGGAAGTGCATTATACTAGGGTCAAATTTGCATATTCCATGATGAAAGTGCACCGTACCATAGGGCGAGGTGCATTATGAATGGTGGAACTACATGATTCTAATGTGCAAGGTGCATAGTGGAAGTAGACCATACTAAGGTACAAAGTACAAGGAGGTGAGAGAGCACTATACTAAGTTACATTATGCATAGTGGAATTGCACTGGACCAAGGGCATACAATGCTTGTTGTATGGTCTAACTACAAAATATAAAGGCGCACTATGCATAGTGGAAATTCAATATAATAAGGTCCAATATCCATTGTGCAAGTTAGAAGTGCATCATACTAGGGTCAAATTCGCATAATGCTTGATGAAAGTGCACCGTACCATAGGGCACGGTGCATTATTAATTGTGGAGCTACATGATTCTAATGTGCAAGGTGCATAGTGGAAGTACACCATACTAAGGTGCAAAGTACAAGGGGGTGAGAGAGCACTATACTAAGTTACATTATGCATAGTGGAATTGCACTAGACCAAGGCACACAATGCTTATTGCATGGTCGGACTACAAAATATAAAGGTGCACTACGCACAGTGGAAATACACTATACACAGGTCCACTATCTATTGTACATGGTAGAAGTGCATTATACTAGGGTCAAATTCGCATAATGCATGATTAAATTTCACCGTACCATAGGGCATGGTGCATTGTGAATGGTTGAACTAGATGATTCTAATGTACAAGGTGCATAGTGGGAGTATACCATACTAAGGTGCAAAGTACAAGGAGGGGAGAGAGCACTATACCAATTTACATTATGCATAGTGGAATTGCACTAGACCAAGGGCATACAATGCTTGTTGTATGGTCTAACTACAAAATATAAAGGCGCACTATGCATAGTGGAAATTCAATATAATAAGGTCCACTATCCATTGTGCAAGTTAGAAGTGCATCATACTAGGGTCAAATTCGCATAATGCTTGATGAAAGTGCACCGTACCATAGGGCACGGTGCATTATTAATTGTGGAGCTACATGATTCTAATGTGCAAGGTGCATAGTGGAAGTACACCATACTAAGGTGCAAAGTACAAGGGGGTGAGAGAGCACTATACTAAGTTACATTATGCATAGTGGAATTGCACTAGACCAAGGCACACAATGCTTATTGCATGGTCGGACTACAAAATATAAAGGTGCACTCGCGCACGGTGGAAATACACTATACACGTGTCCACTATCTATTGTACATGGTAGAAGTGCATTATACTAGCGTCAAATTCGCATAATGCATGATTAAATTTCACCGTACCATAGGGCATGGTGCATTGTGAATGGTTGATCTACATGATTCTAATGTGCAATGTGCATAGTGGAAGTACACCATACTGAGGTGCAAAGTACAAGGAGGTGAGAGAGCACTATACTAAGTTACATTATGCATAGTGGAATTGCACTAGACCAAGGCACGAAACGCTTATTGCATGGTCGAACTACAAAATATAAAGGTTTATTGTGTATAGTGGAAATACACTATACACGGAGTCCACTATCCGTTGTACATGGTGGAAGTGCATTATACTAGGGTCAAATTCGCATATTGCATGATGAAAGTGCACCGTACCATAGGGCTAGGGTGCATTATGAATGGTGGAACTACATGATTCTAATGTGCAAGGTGCATAGTGGAAGTAGACCATACTAAGGTACAAAGTACAAGGAGGTGAGAGAGCACTATACTAAGTTACATTATGCATAGTGGAATTGCACTGGACCAAGGGCATACAATGCTTGTTGTATGGTCTAACTACAAAATATAAAGGCGCACTATGCATAGTGGAAATTCAATATAATAAGGTCCACTATCCATTGTGCAAGTTAGAAGTGCATCATACTAGGGTCAAATTCGCATAATGCTTGATGAAAGTGCACCGTACCATAGGGCACGGTGCATTATTAATTGTGGAGCTACATGATTCTAATGTGCAAGGTGCATAGTGGAAGTACACCATACTAAGGTGCAAAGTACAAGGGGGTGAGAGAGCACTATACTAAGTTACATTATGCATAGTGGAATTGCACTAGACCAAGGCACACAATGCTTATTGCATGGTCGGACTACAAAATATAAAGGTGCACTACGCACAGTGGAAATACACTATACACAAGTCCACTATCTATTGTACATGGTAGAAGTGCATTATACTAGGGTCAAATTCGCATAATGCATGATTAAATTTCACCTTACCATAGGACATGGTGCATTGTGAATGGTTGAACTAGATGATTCTAATGTACAAGGTGCATAGTGGGAGTATACCATACTAAGGTGCAAAGTACAAGGAGGGGAGAGAGCACTATACCAATTTACATTATGCATAGTGGAATTGCACTAAACCAAGGCATACAATGCTTGTTGTATGGTCTAACTACAAAATATAAAGGCGCACTATGCATAGTGGAAATTCAATATAATAAGGTCCACTATCCATTGTGCAAGTTAGAAGTGCATCATACTAGGGTCAAATTCGCATAATGCTTGATGAAAGTGCACCGTACCATAGGGCACGGTGCATTATTAATTGTGGAGCTACATGATTCTAATGTGCAAGGTGCATAGTGGAAGTACACCATACTAAGGTGCAAAGTACAAGGGGGTGAGAGAGCACTATACTAAGTTACATTATGCATAGTGGAATTGCACTAGACCAAGGCACACAATGCTTATTGCATGGTCGGACTACAAAATATAAAGGTGCACTTCGCGCACAGTGGAAATACACTATAACAAGGTCCACTATCTATTGTACATGGTAGAAGTGCATTATACTAGCGTCAAATTCGCATAATGCATGATTAAATTTCACCGTACCATAGGGCATGGTGCATTGTGAATGGTTGATCTACATGATTCTAATGTGCAATGTGCATAGTGGAAGTACACCATACTGAGGTGCAAAGTACAAGGAGGTGAGAGAGCACTATACTAAGTTACATTATGCATAGTGGAATTGCACTAGACCAAGGCACAGAAACGCTTATTGCATGGTCGAACTACAAAATATAAAGGTTTATTGTGTATAGTGGAAATACACTATACACAGGTCCACTATCTGTTGTACATGGTGGAAGTGCATTATACTAGGGTCAAATTCGCATATTGCATGATGAAAGTGCACTGTACCATAGTGCGAGGGGTGCATTATGAATGGTGGAACTACATGATTCTAATGTGCAAGGTGCATAGTGGAAGTAGACCATACTAAGGTACAAAGTACAAGGAGGTGAGAGAGCACTATACTAAGTTACATTATGCATAGTGGAATTGCACTAGACCAAGGGCATACAATGCTTGTTGTATGGTCTAACTACAAAATATAAAGGCGCACTATGCATAGTGGAAATTCAATATAATAAGGTCCACTATCCATTGTGCAAGTTAGAAGTGCATCATACTAGGGTCAAATTCGCATAATGCTTGATGAAAGTGCACCGTACCATAGGGCACGGTGCATTATTAATTGTGGAGCTACATGATTCTAATGTGCAAGGTGCATAGTGGAAGTACACCATACTAAGGTGCAAAGTACAAGGGGGTGAGAGAGCACTATACTAAGTTACATTATGCATAGTGGAATTGCACTAGACCAAGGCACACAATGCTTATTGCATGGTCGGACTACAAAATATAAAGGTGCACTACGCACAAGTTGAAATACACTATACACAAGTCCACCATCTATTGTACATGGTAGAAGTGCATTATACTAGTGGTCAAATTCGCATAATGCATGATTAAATTTCACCTTACCATAGGACATGGTGCATTGTGAATGGTTGAACTAGATGATTCTAATGTACAAGGTGCATAGTGGGAGTATACCATACTAAGGTGCAAAGTACAAGGAGGGGAGAGAGCACTATACCAATTTACATTATGCATAGTGGAATTGCACTAAACCAAGGCATACAATGCTTGTTGTATGGTCTAACTACAAAATATAAAGGCGCACTATACATAGTGGAAATTCAATATAATAAGGTCCACTATCCATTGTGCAAGTTAGAAGTGCATCATACTAGCGTCAAATTCGCATAATGCTTGATGAAAGTGCACCGTACCATGTGGCACGGTGCATTATTAATTGTGGAGCTACATGATTCTAATGTGCAAGGTGCATAGTGGAAGTACACCATACTAAGGTGCAAAGTACAAGGGGGTGAGAGAGCACTATACTAAGTTACATTATGCATAGTGGAATTGCAATAGACCAAGGCACACAATGCTTATTGCATGGTCGGACTACAAAATATAAAGGTGCAAGTTCGCGCACAGTGGAAATACACTATACACGTGTCCACTATCTATTGTACATGGTAGAAGTGCATTATACTAGGGTCAAATGCGCATAATGCATGATTAAATTTCACCGTACCATGTGGCATAGTGCATTGTGAATGGTTGATCTACATGATTCTAATGTGCAATGTGCATAGTGGAAGTACACCATACCGAGGTGCAAAGTACAAGGAGGTGAGAGAGCACTATACTAAGTTACATTATGCATAGTGGAATTGCACTGGACCAAGGCACATAAACGCTTATTGCATGGTCGAACTACAAAATATAAAGGTTTATTGTGTATAGTGGAAATACACTATACACGGAGTCCACTATCCGTTGTACATGGTGGAAGTGCATTATACTAGGGTCAAATTCGCATATTGCATGATGAAAGTGCACCTTTGTACCATAGGGCAGGGTGCATTATGAATGGTGGAACTACATGATTCTAATGTGCAAGGTGCATAGTGGAAGTAGACCATACTAAGGTACAAAGTACAAGGAGGTGAGAGAGCACTATACTAAGTTACATTATGCATAGTGGAATTGCACTAGACCAAGGGCATACAATGCTTGTTGTATGGTCTAACTACAAAATATAAAGGCGCACTATGCATAGTGGAAATTCAATATAATAAGGTCCACTATCCATCGTGCAAGTTAAGCTGCATCATACTAGGGTCAAATTCGCATAATGCTTGATGAAAGTGCACCGTACCATGTGGCACGGTGCATTATTAATTGTGGAGCTACATGATTCTAATGTGCAAGGTGCATAGTGGAAGTACACCATACTAAGGTGCAAAGTACAAGGGGGTGAGAGAGCACTATACTAAGTTACATTATGCATAGTGGAATTGCACTAGACCAAGGCACACAATGCTTATTGCATGGTCGGACTACAAAATATAAAGGTGCACTACGCACAGTGGAAATACACTATACACAGGTCCACTATCTATTGTACATGGTAGAAGTGCATTATACTAGGGTCAAATTCGCATAATGCATGATTAAATTTCACCTTACCATGTGACATGGTGCATCGTGAATGGTCGAACTAGATGATTCTCATGTACAAGGTGAATAGTGGGAGTATACCATACTAAGTGTGCAAAGTACAAGGAGGAGTGAGAGAGCACTATACCAATTTACATTATGCATAGTGGAATTGCACTAAACCAAGGCATACAATGCTTGTTGTATGGTCTAACTACAAAATATAAAGGCGCACTATACATAGTGGAAATTCAATATAATAAGGTCCACTATCCATTGTGCAAGTTAGAAGTGCATCATACTAGCGTCAAATTCGCATAATGCTTGATGAAAGTGCACCGTACCATAGGGCACGGTGCATTATTAATTGTGGAGCTACATGATTCTAATGTGCAAGGTGCATAGTGGAAGTACACCATACTAAGGTGCAAAGTACAAGGGGTGAGAGAGCACTATACTAAGTTACATTATGCATAGTGGAATTGCACTAGACCAAGGCACACAATGCTTATTGCATGGTCGGACTACAAAATATAAAGGTGCACTTTGCGCACAAATGGAAATACACTATACACTGTGTCCACTATCTATTGTACATGGTAGAAGTGCATTATACTGTGGTCAAATTCGCATAATGCATGATTAAATTTCACCGTACCATGTGGCATAAAGAGCATTGTGAATGGTTGATCTACATGATTCTAATACGCAATGTGCATAGTGGAAGTACACCATACTGAGGTGCAAAGTACAAGGAGGTTAGAGAGCACTATACTAAGTTACATTATGCATAGTGGAATTGCACTAGACCAAGGCACATAAACGCTTATTGCATGGTCGAACTACAAAATATAAAGGTTTATTGTGTATAGTGGAAATACACTATACATGTCCACTATCTGTTGTACATGGTGGAAGTGCATTATACTAGGGTCAAATTCGCATATTGCATGATGAAAGTGCACTGTACCATAGGGCAGGGGTGCATTATGAATGGTGGAACTACATGATTCTAATGTGCAAGGTGCATAGTGGAAGTAGACCATACTAAGGTACAAAGTACAAGGAGGTGAGAGAGCACTATACTAAGTTACATTATGCATAGTGGAATTGCACTAGACCAAGGGCATACAATGCTTGTTGTATGGTCTAACTACAAAATATAAAGGCGCACTATGCATAGTGGAAATTCAATATAATAAGGTCCACTATCCATTGTGCAAGTTAGAAGTGCATCATACTAGGGTCAAATTCGCATAATGCTTGATGAAAGTGCACCTTACCATAGGGCACGGTGCATTATTAATTGTGGAGCTACATGATTCTAATGTGCAAGGTGCATAGTGGAAGTACACCATACTAAGGTGCAAAGTACAAGGGGGTGAGAGAGCACTATACTAAGTTACATTATGCATAGTGGAATTGCACTAAACCAAGGCACACAATGCTTATTGCATGGTCGGACTACAAAATATAAAGGTGCACTATGCATAGTGGAAATACACTATACACGGAGTCCACTATCTATTGTACATGGTAGAAGTGCATTATACTAGGGTCAAATTCGCATAATGCATGATTAAATTTCATTTGACCATAGGACATAGTGCATTGTGAATGGTTGAACTAGATGATTCTAATGTACAAGGTGAATAGTGGGAGTATACCATACTAAGGTGCAAAGTACAAAGGAGGGGAGAGAGCACTATACCAATTTACATTATGCATAGTGGAATTGCACTAAACCAAGGCATACAATGCTTGTTGTATGGTCTAACTACAAAATATAAAGAGAGCTGCACTATACATTGGAAATTCAATATAATAAGGTCCAGCTATCTATTGTACATGGTAGAAGTGCATTATGCGGCGTCAAATTCGCATAATGCTTGATTAAATTTCACCGTACCATAGGGCACGGTGCATTGTGAATGGTTGAACTACATGATTCTAATGTGCAAGGTGCATAGTGGAGTACCATACCGTGTGCAAAGTACAAGGAGGTGAGAGAGCACTATACTAAGTTACATTATGCATAGTGGAATTGCAATAGACCAAGGCACACAATGCTTATTGCATGGTCGAACTACAAAATATAAAGGTTTATTGTGTATACAAATACACGAGGTCCACTATCTATTGTACATGGTGGAAGTGCATTATACAGGGTGCATAATGCATGATTAAATTTCACTGTACCATAGGGCATAGTGCATTGTGAATGGTGGATCTACATGATTCTAATATGCAATGTGCATAAGTGGAAGTACAACTCAAGGTACAAAGTACAAGGAGGTGAGAGAGCACTATACTAAGTTACATTATGCATAGTGGAATTGCACTAGACCAAGGCACACAATGCTTATTGCATAATTCGAACTACAAAATATAAAGGTTTATTGCGCATAGTGGAAATACACTATACACAAGCCCACTTTCTATTGTACATGGTGGAAGTGCATTATACTAGGGTCAAATTCGCATAATGCATGATGGTATGACCTTACCATAGGACATGGTGCATTGTGAATGGTGGAACTAGATGATTCTAATGTGCAAGGTGCGCTAATTGGGAGTATACCATACTAAGGTGCAAAGTACAAGGAGGTGAGAGAGCACTATACCAATTTACATTATGCATAGTGGAATTGCACTAAACCAAGGCATACAATGCTTGTTGTATGGTCTAACTACAAAATATAAAGGCGCACTATACATAGTGGAAATTCAATAGTAATAAGGTCCACTATCCATTGTGCAAGTTAGAAGTGCATCATACTAGGGTCAAATTCGCATAATGCTTGATGAAAGTGCACCGTACCATAGGGCACGGTGCATTATTAATTGTGGAGCTACATGATTCTAATGTGCAAGGTGCATAGTGGAAGTACACCATAAGGTGCAAAGTACAAGGGGGTGAGAGAGCACTATACTAAGTTACATTATGCATAGTGGAATTGCACTAGACCAAGGCACACAATGCTTATTGCATGGTCGGACTACAAAATATAAAGGTGCACTACGCACGCTGGAAATACACTATACACAAATGTCCACTATCTATTGTACATGGTAGAAGTGCATTATCTTGGGGTCAAATTCGCATAATGCATGATTAAATTTCACCTTACTAGGACATGGTGCATTGTGAATGGTTGAACTGATGATTCTAATGTACAAGGTGCATAGTGGGAGTATACCATACTAAGGTGCAAAGTACAAGGAGGGGAGAGAGCACTATACCAATTTACATTATGCATAGTGGAATTGCACTAAACCAAGGCATACAATGCTTGTTGTATAGTCTAACTACAAAATGTAAAGGCGCACTATACATAGTGGAAATTCAATATAATAAAAAGTCCACTATCCATTGTACAGGGTAGAAGTGCATCGTACTAGCCGTCAAATTCGCATAATGCTTGATGAAAGTGCAGAAGTTTTACCATAGGGCACGGTGCATTATTAATTGTCAGAGCAGCATGATTCTAATGTGCAAGTTACATAGTGGAGATACACCATAGTAGGGTGCAAAGTACAAGGGGGTGAGAGAGCACTATACTAAGTTACATTATGCATAGTGGAATTGCAATAGATCGAGGCACACAATGCTTATTGCATGGTCGGACTACAAAAATATAATTGTGCCAACCCACGGTGGAAATACACTATACACGGAGTCCACTATCTATACTACATGGTAGAAGTGCATTATACTAGGGGTCAAATTAGCATAATGCATGATTGAAATTTCACCGTACCATAGGGCATGGTGCGTTGTGAATGGTTGATCTACATGATTCTAATGTGCAATGTGCATAGTGGAAGTACACTATACTTTGAGGTGCAAAGTACAAAGAAGGAGGTGAGAGAGCACTATACTATTTTACATTATGCATAGTGGAATTGCAACGGTGGACCGAAGGCACGAGAAATGCTTATTGCATGGTCGAACTACAAAATATAAAGGTTTATTATGTATAGTGGAAATACACTATACACGAGATCCTACTATACATTGTACATGGTGGAAGTGCATTATACTAGGGTCAAATTCGCATATTGCATGATGAAAGTGCAACATGTACCATAGGGCGGGGTGCATTATGAATGGTGGAACTACATGATTCTAATGTGCAAGGTGCATAGTGGAAGTAGACCATACTAAGGTACAAAGTACAAGGAGGTGAGAGAGGAAACACTATACTAAGTTACATTATGCATAGTGGTTGTGCACTAGACCAAAGGACTACAATGCTTATTGCATGGTCGAACTACAAAATATAAAGATACCTTGCGCTATGGTAGAAATACACTATACACAAGCCCACTATCTATTGTACATGGTGGAAGTGTATCATGCTAGGGTCAAATTCGCATAATGCATGATGGTATTCCACCTTACCATAGGACATGGTGCATTGTGAATGGTTGAACTAGATGATTGTAATGTACAAGGTGCATAGTGGGAGTATACCAAACTAAGGTGCAAAGTACAAGGAGGGGTGAGAGCACTATACCAATTTACATTATGCATAGTGGAATTGCACTAAACCAACGCGTACAATGCTTGTTGTATGGTCTAATTACAAAATATAAAGGCGCACTATGCATAGTGGAAATTCAATATAATAAGGTCCACTATCCATTGTGCAAGTTAGAAGTGCATCATACTAGGTCGAATTCGCATAATGCTTGATGCACCGTACCATAGGGCACGGTGCATTATTAATGGAGCTACATGATTCTAATGCAAGTGTGCATAGTGGAAGTACACCATACTAAGGTGCAAAGTACAAGGGGGGAGAGAGAGCACTATACTAAGTTACATTATGCATAGTGGAATTGCACTAGACCAAGGCACACAATGCTTATTGCATGGTCGGACTACAAAAATATAAAGGTGTGCACTCCCGCACAAAGGAAATACACTATACAATGTGTCCAACATATTGCACATGGTAGAAGTGCATTATACTACGGTCACCCGCATAATGCATGATTAAATTTCACCGGCACTACGTGGCATGGTGCATTGTGAATGGTTGAAGGAGGAGAGAGCACTATACTAATTTACATTATGCATAGTGGAATTGCACT